>PYXC01002555.1:197500-207500 GCA_015244755.2 Tenualosa ilisha | reverse complement strand
TTGAGGAGAGTACACCACATCCAAGCATACAGTGAAAACAAACAAACAAACAAAAAAAACAACAACAGGCACTTTGGGGGCGGAGGGACTATTACTGAGCCACCAGAGTCAAGCCGCAGTGTGATCTCAGATCTGGGGGACACACTCTACAAGATACAATATGTCCGACTAGAGGAGTGGGAATAGAGCACAGGTACACAAGGACAGACTGAACCAGAGCAGATGATGACAACAGCACAATAAAAGGGCCAAATGAATTCAAATGATTTCTGAAAAGGAAGAGGACAATTTCCATTTCAAAAGCGCCCCAAAATAAATAAATAATAATCAGAAAATAATCACACACACACACACACACACACACAAATACAAAATGCAGTGTGCCAGGTGTGCTGCTTGTGTGTGTGGTCCAATCTCGAAAAACACACTCACACATATGCACACACATACATACATGGACATACAGTATACGCATCTTAAATTACACAAGGAGGTGTAAACAAATGCAAACATATGTGTGTGCATACACACTCACACAAAAACACAAACACACACACACATACACACACAGCCACACACTTCTTCACTCATTCACACACATCCTGTGGTGTGGACCTCCCATTTTCGGCAGAAGAGATGGAGCTTCCCTGAAATAATTTATGCTGGTCTCCATGGCAACTTGCTGGTGTCTTAGAAGCCAGTGACGGATCAGGTTCTCTGGGGCTGGGGGTTGGTATAGCATGTATGGAGGGGAGTATCAAGGAAGCATGCTCCTGTGATCTCAGAGGTGAAACATTTTGCTTTGCCTGCCTATGCTGTCAATGAGCCTGTGTACCTGATAATGGCTCTCGTGCAGGCACACCAACAGCCAGTTACAGATCACCCTATTAGAAAACGCAGAATAGCTCATTTGTGGAAAGGCTGTGAATTCCAGGGTAATCCCTCTAGCCTACCTCTGCTAGAGGCTGATCTTAACTACACCCTACCCTACAGCGTTTTTTTCTTTGTAAAATGGTCTTACATGTAGGCACACACATACACAGACACACACACACACACACACAAACACGTGAATACTTGCCACTCACCTGGCCACGACCTCATTGTCAACTTTTACAATGCAGTAAGGGTCACTAGTACCAGACCTGACCGGAAGAAACAGACAAACCCCAAAACTGTAAGTTGTCACATTGAGTCAAAAAGAGTAAGGACGACATCAAAATGGGGGGTTAATTGTCAAAACATGACTCGGTCCAATCGTCAGCAATCTATTAAAAACAGCTTTTTAAAATAATTATTTTTGTCTGATACGGTTTTGATTCCCAGATGTGATTTACGGTTCTGGTGAAGATGTTTTGTATAAACCAAAGCTTCAGAGGAAGGGTAATAGGCTATCTTTAAGACATCTCCAGTCTCGTGAACATTCTTTTAACACTGCAGCACCAGTTATCGAAACTAAAAAGACATAGTGTCGGCAGCATTCTTGGCAGAAGAAACGTAAAATCACAACTTACACATCTTTCGCCGGCAGATTCCGACCTTCAACTATACGAAAATAAAGAGACGTGTTCTTAGCCATGACTCAAATTGGCAAGAAGCAACAGGATCTCAACTTCGTCTCATCTCCATCCTCGAAATTCTCCCGGTAGTCCACGTCCACTGCTGTTGAACGTGCTGCGCATCGCCTTGAGGTGGAAAGGACGCGCGCTATGTTGTAGCCCACACAGTGACCCTCCTGATGAAGTTATTGTGCAAACGATTGATTCTGGTCGCCACTGCCACAGCTCCAGCTGTGTGCCTCCCGTGATAAGACCAATATTAGGTCAGGGGCTGTGCGCGTAACAGTCAAAGGTTTTTTTTTTTTTTTTTTCAGTTGGACTGCCTTCCTCGAAGAAATAAACCTTTAACCATCACATGATATTCATTAAAGTTCGAGGTGACAAAATTAAAGAGTTATGCAATTTGTCCTTACTAAACCAATTAAGCCTGGTCTCAAAGGAAATATTTTTAGGCAATGCGTGCAAGTCTAAAAATGAGCATGGGCTGACAGCCCGCACTGGTGTGATAGTAATGAACGAAACCACGCTATCGCTTCATATAAATTATGCACAAAATTATTCTTAGGGCTACTGGGAAATAGCAGTCCGTCAGCGCGGTTCCTCAGTGCGAGCTTAAATAAAAGAAATAAGAGCGGAGTGGGGTCATTTTGCGCCATCTGCTGGTATATGTAAGTCATTGCCACAAGACGAAACCCGGACCAATCATTTGCATAGTGATACTTGAAATACTAAGAATGGATGGAATTTAATGTATGTACACGAAGCATTATACAAATCTTTGTCTATAGCATAATGCACAATGTGTAGGTTAGGCTTCTTTTCCAACTATTGTTTGGGAGGTAGGCCTACTTTATTGCATTCAGGCATTTTCAAAGCCAACAACTTTACTATCGGGTCCTAATAACCTCCAATCAGGTGTCAGTTGCGCTCTGAAAGCGACAAGTGAGAACAACAGAACCTGAAAAGGGACGTGCAAAAGTTAAAACGAAGCCTAAATGTACCGAATGAAACAGAATAAATAGGCGCGTCAGTCAAGCTTGTAACAACGTACGCTTTGGGGCTACGTTGTGTGTTTTTTTTTTGGCCCAGTGAGGCTAACTCACTGAGCACTGCCAACCAGCGGTTAGTTTGCTACTAGTAAAAACACATTCTTGGCTATTAGGATTATTTTTGATTAAAATGGATACATACCCCAGTAGCTCCGATCAGTTTGATTCCACGAAACAGCAAGAGCGTCATTATTATCTGCTCTCCGAGCTTCAGACCCTCGTGAAAGACCTACCGAGGTAATCGCGTTGGAACCAAACACACACCGTTGTCTTCACTTTTAGCCTCACTGTGTGGGACTTTATCGCCTGTGATTGCTATTTACTTGGCCTACTCACATTAAATACTCTGGTCAGTTCAAACCAGAGAGGGCTGGTGAGGCTACGCTGTGTGTATATACTGGTAAATGCAGGCTATCTGGCTGGCTTGACTATTTATTCATTAGGCTTACTGAATGAGTTCCTTTCCAACACCTGTACTGACTGACAACTGTGTCATAGTAGGCTAGTATGCTTTTGTTCAATTTTTTTTTTTTGTCAGCTCTTTCCAGCAGCGTCTATCCTACACCACTCTGAGTGATTTGGCCCTGGCGCTCATCGATGGCACAGTGTACGAGATCGTGCAGGGCCTGTTGGACATCCAGCACCTGACTGAGAAGAATCTTTTCAACCAGAGACAGAAGCTGCACACTGAACACAGAAGTGCGTATAGATGAAACACCGTTTGTTTTTTACAGAGTATTTATTTCACACAGTCTCAGTCTTGCTCTTTTATCTTCTTGCTCTGACTTCACTGGTGTGTCACAGTCCTGAAACAGGATTTGATGCGAAAGCACAAGCAAGCGCTACAGGTCTGCAAGTCCCACAATCTAGCCCTTCTGAAAGCAACTCAGCGGACAGAGACAGAGGTACAACCAGTGAGATGAACATTTGCTCTGCCCTGACAGACACTATAGAATTTCCAGAAATTCCACATTCCAATTTCCTACGACATAATAAAAGTATCTATCTATCTATCTATCTATCTCTATACTCAGACAGAAAGATCTTAAAGGTACAGCCAGTTGAAGGGAGTCATGTTTAACACACATTACAAACTTATTTTTCTCCTGTTTCTGCATTGAAACTGATTTAGATTATAATAAAATGCCAGTGAATATCTCAATTGAAAACAGTGATCTGTCTGTCAAAAAAGTCAAAAAGCTGTTCCTAATCAACTGGCAAAATGCTTCTCCCTCTCGTCTATTCACATTCCCTCAGACACGCACAACACACACACACACACACACACACACACACACACACACACACACACACACAAGCGTAAAGAACGTCACCTGTAAGTGTGTACTTGTACCTCCAGGCACTGGAACACCGTGTCCGAGAGGAGCAGAGGATGATGGATGAGAAGATCATCGCTGAGATTGACCAGAAGGTCCTGGACCAGCAAAATACTCTGGAGAAGGCTGGTGTGCCTGGGTTCTACGTCACCAACAACCCCCAGGTCTGACACTCTGCTAGTCTGCTTCAACTGTGGCCCTGTAGAAGAATATAGGATCAGCTGTCACAGCACTTGCCTAGTATGTTTATGTTTATGCATTTAGCAGATGCTTTTATCCAAAGCTTTTATCCAAATTTTGTCAACTATCAATTGTTCAGGGCCAGTCTCTCCTAGAGAAACTTAGGGTTAAGCGCCTTGCTCGAGGGCACAGCAGTGGCAGCTGGAATTTGAACCCACAACTTTTCAGGCTACTTGCACACTAGCCAGGTTCCTTAACCACTACGCTACCACCGCCCCAAGTGGTGGCGACTAACACACTAGAGTTTTAGTCAACTCATTGACTAGTTGAGTACTGAAGGCACCAGTCAATGCTGTAGGCAGCAGTCAACTCATTACGGACTAAATAGATAAAATCTAAAATAGCTACATATTTGAAATACATCTGCTGTGGATACACCAGCAGTAGTGCCTCAGACATCAGTTGTTATGAAAACTTAATCAGTTTGGAAAAATCATCAGTCATTAAACCTCTGAAACTACTCATTTAATACTCATACCTTCACTATGTATATTTGGCTTTATTTGATTAAGTAGACTTCAATTTTGTTTTTTCTATTGCCCCTGATCATTTTTAACATCATGCCCTGAACAACAGGGGGAGCTCAAGTTCCAGAAATACTACATCTCTTGAATATCACCTGTTCTCTCTGAAACATCATAGCATTGGGCGACTGAGGAATCATGAAAATGGTGTTGTGTTTCTAACAGGAAGTGAAGTTCAGTGAAGCTGTTGTGATGCTGGTCTTTCTTCTCTTCCCACAGGAAGTGACCATGCAGATGAATCTACTGGAGTTGGTTCTGAAGCTCCAGCAGAAGGAGACACAGTCAGGGACCCTGCCGTAAGATCTCGTTCAGCACTCTGTCCCTAAATGGGTGAATGCAGCTGTGTGATTCATACAAGTGTTCATCTCACAGTTGGAAGAGTCGCTGTGCTCTATTGGCCACAGAAGTGTGGCTGACAGTGGGAAGGACAGGTTTGGGATGGGTTTTCCCATCCCACTGCTGTCAGGAGGATTCAGTGAGGTGTGAGATTTTGGAAGTGGACCTGCAAGACTCTGGAGATCTTCATTTGTGTGTTAGAGGACTAGGGTTAATGACACTTGTGTTCATTTTTTGAACATTGAAGTAAACTGCTACTGTATAAGTCTGCTTCATAATTTTTTTTTGTATGTTCAGTTCAATTAAATTGTATTTATACAGCACCTTGTACAATAGCATTGTCTCATGACGCTTTACAACAAGGAGCAACCAAGAGCAAAGAAGGCAAGGAAAATCTCCCTTAGTATAGTAAGAAATCTTAGGCAGGTCCACAGCTCAAGGCTTAACCCAACAGTGGTTATCATGATGGACTACAATTTGCCCATGATTTTAGCTGAGCATCATAATAATTCCAAAATATTGCCCAACAATATTATATGGTAGTCAAGCCGTAGGTGGTTGTCAAAAGTTATGGCTGGACAGTGCAGTAGCAGCCAAGCACATTGTTAAGGAGTCAGGGAGTGGGATTGATCAGGGGAGTAACATTGGGAGGGTCCATTTTGACAGTGCCATTGTGAGGAGGGGTCAGTCACAGGGCTTCTAGGAAGGAGAGTCGATGCTGGCGCAGGCATCAAGGAAGGGCCTCTACGTAGGAGAGTCCGTCCTGGCATGGGCCTCCTGTGAAGTTGGTTACATTCCTCTCAAGTGGTGTAGGTTGTCAGAGGAAACAAATGAGTTAGGCTAGTCTCATATTCCACTGATCATATATATGTGTGTATGTATATATATATATATATATATATATATATATATATATATGAGGGAGAGAGAGAGTTGTATGGCATGAGACATGAGAGGTTTGTGATGGCACTAGGCTATAGTAGCATAACTAAGGTATTGTGCATGGCACTACTTCAGGGATGGTCAGTAGCCGCCATGCCTCGCAGCTGGGGGCAACAGCAGAGGCAGTCCTTCCCAAGAACCCATGAAGAGTGATGATCTATTATGCACCATCCCTAACTATGGGGAGCAGTAAAGAGGAATGGTTTAAGCCTAGACTTAAAGGTATTGAGAGTGTCTGCTTGTCAAATATGTCTGTGTGGGGAATTATTCAACAAGAGAGGTGCACGGTAGCAAAAAGCTCTTCCTCCTATTGTGGATTTTGATATTCTTGGGATTACAAGGAGATCAGCATTCTGGGATCTTAGGAGTCTAGCAGGGCCAAGTAAGTCTGTAATATATGTTGGAGCCAGGTCATTGAGGGCTTATAGGTTAGGAGGACTATTTTAAAATCGATTTGACTTTTAATAGGAAGTCAGTGTAAGGAAGCAAGGATAGGAGAGATGTGTTCATATTTTTTAGACCTAGTGAGTGTTTTGGACACAACATTTTGAATTAGCTGTAGGTTTTTAATACAGGTAACACCCAGAGAACAAATGCATGTATTAAATTTTCCACCTCCTCAAAGGCTAGGAGCATTAGTGATATTACATTGATGAAAAAAGGATGTTTTTCAAATATATTTTACATGACTATTCAGACAGCGGTCCTGATCAATGATGACCCCAAGGTCTTTAACTCGTGCTAAATGAGTATGTTTTGGTGGTAAGGTGAAATGTTACTCAGCTGTATAGGGCCATCATCATAAGTTTTTCAGATGAGTTTTATCAGACTTTAAGTCTATTTAAGAATTTAGTGGATGATTGATCATTTTAATGTCTTGGAGGTAGGCATCAAGTTTAGTTATTGGCGTACAGTCATTAGGCTTCAAGGTCGTCCTTGTAGGAGTGGAAAGTAATGCCATATGTCCTTATAACAGATCCCAAAGGTAACAGGTAGAGGGAGAATAACAGGAGCCCTAGCACTGAGCCTAGGGGTACACCATACTTTGGTGTGACATGATGATTACCAGAGGAGAATGATTTGAACCAGGCTAAGGCAAAATCTTTGATGCCTATTGTGCTCAAGCCTGTGAAGTAAAATACCATGGTCAATATTGACAAAGGCAGCACTACTAATATTGATATATACCTTTACCCTTTTTGTTTAATCTAAAATACTTACAGTGTAAGATTATTTTCTGCCCATGAGCAAATTTGTCTTTGTAGTAAAGCCTTTCCTCATAGTTTTTCATGGTCCTTACACGATGTAACCAATAAATGTGCTTGCATTTGTTACCCTGAGCTAAATAAACATGGCAGAAAAACTACATTAAGGATATTGAGAGGATTAAAGCTCAAACATATATAGCATGAACATGTTTTACTGATACTCTCAATACCTCAGCCTATTCATTAGACTAGTTGCATATTTAGCCCTGATTTAGATGTTAAGGCTTGTACTCTGTTTTGTTATTTTGTTGTAGTTGTGTGTAAAGGAACTCCATACTACTGTTTGAAAAATACACTCTCAGGTCATGACCTAGTAAAATTCAGACATATCAAACAAATCTTTCTGTCTCCTTCAACTGAATCAGAGTAAAACATCAAAACATTCCCCATGAGCTCCAAAGTGAGCAAACAGGTTTTCTAACCTTGGTAATGTCTTCTAGTAACTGCCCCATATCAATTGTTTACTAAATATGCATTTCTGTTAATAACATAAATATTGTCTTCAATGCATGATTGGATTTTGACCCATTTAAGAGGGCACTTGAGGGATCGTTGTAGACTAATCTACAACAAAAAAATATCCTTTATGAAGCTATATTTGTGATATTAAGGACAAAATCCTTTGTATTGATGCACTGAAAGCATGGATTGATAACAGTATAGCTAAAGTGAGATGAATCATAAACATTTTATTTGTGAAAAGATTCTTTACACAACAACCAGAATTTGCAAAGAGTTGTAGAACATGGATAATTGGTGAATCATTTGTATATAATGTTTATAATACAAGTAGGTACAAAGAGTGTGTATCATTACATTTACTGTACATTCTTTTTTTAATTTGGAAGCCTTAGAAGTATCAACAATAAAGCACTAGCTTGCCTTGGCATCTCAGATATGCATTAAACTGCTTATGTAAGACCTGTCCTCTGTGGAAAATGCCTGATATAGGTTATTTATGGTTGGCTAAGAGTACAATTGGCTCAGTCACATGGAGGTAGTAAGATATATATTCAAAAATGTACATAATAGGAATGTAAATGAGTTGCCAGAGCTTAAATGTTGACTGTTCAGTTGCCAGGGAGACTACTCTCGTGAAGTGTTGCAGTTGCAGTATCCAAGCCTAAGTCAACAAAAGAAAAGAGACAGATCTGTTCTCAAGTCACAGTAACCCCAATCATAGCTTAACAATGGTATAACTAATTTTTTCACCTAGAAACTCCTCATAGTCATAGATTTCTTACCCTGAGACTTTTCTTTGGTAGTAGATCATACCAGCAATGCATAGGATGACTCCTAGCAGTAAAACTGTAGCCCCAACAGCATTTTTACTTGTCTTTGAAGTCGACATGAACTTATCTGTTGATAAAAAAAAAGAAAAATACAACAACACTTTCAACAGTATGAAACATTAAATATTCATAAAGCCTTATATTTAATGACATTTAGGCAATTATAATATAGCCTAAATATATGAAGGCGAATTAACAAATTGAAGCTTTATAATATTTTGTGATAGTTGTGATAACTGATAAGATAATGATAATAATGCCTTATAAGTACAGTCATGAGAATAGCAATTATGAACATTAGTGACATTAGTTATAAGACTTTATGAATGTATCATAACCATTTATGGATGTATTTATAATGCTTTATGAATACCGGGCTCATAAAAAGTGTCATCAAAATTATGTGAAATAAAGCTGTGTATTTCACACACAGATCCATGTCTGTCCATACATTTAGAAAATCACATTATGTTGTAAATATTAGATCAAATTATTTACAGATGAATGCCACTTATTAAAGTTATTGACTATTGTTTGGATAAATGATAACGATTCATGTAAATTGTTGTTGAAGTCACACCCCAGTAATGTCGCTCTGGGAGCCTGAAGCTGGGATGCTGCACCACACAAGAAATCCTCTCTCCAGCATCCTGGGATGACAGCACCAGTCTTGAATGGGCCTGGTAGCTCCAGTTGCCATTTGACAGCACCTCAGTGGACGTCACACCTGTAGTCAACTCCTGGCCATTTTTCATCCAGGTCACTTGGATTTGTTTGGGGTAGAATCCATACACACTGCACTGCAGTATTGCTGGATGTCTGCTGTTAGGGGGTGCGATCTGATGCAGCCTTACTTTGGGCTGAACTATGACAGGGCAGAAAGGATCAATCAGACCATAAGACCATTCATTCATATTTTCATTATTTAAATTTTTTTTTTTAAATGACTTCAGAACCATTAATGCATGCATTAAAACACAGCATCTGTATAACTAAAATCAATTTCAAACATTTTTAAATATTCACAATGTCTGAAAGAACTGAGACGACAGATTTAACGACTTATACTATATCAGAAAGCCAAATTGCTAATGTATGTGTACAGTATGGTATGTGTCATGAGAAATCTTACCCATGTAATTTTTCAACTGTTTGTATAAGGCAAGTGCATTACCACAGACGCCATCCACTGATTGGTCCATTTCTATCTGTTTCCCCCCGTCCTTCTGCCATTTGTCTGCAAGCTCTGTGGTCCAGTGAGTGTATCCAATGAACGTTGATATAGATCGATTGAATCGCATAACCAGTACCTTATCATAGAAACACTGCTGGTATGTCTCAACCAGTTTCAAATCATCTCCACTGTATAAGCATTTGTGCTCCATATGGAAGAAATGCCCACTCATGGAGGACACTGACAAAAAGAAATAAATATGAATCCATTAAAAAAGCA
>PYXC01002555.1:0-195000 GCA_015244755.2 Tenualosa ilisha | reverse complement strand
ACAGTATAAAGAGTGGCTTATGTTTAAGCAATGTAACATGAGTGGGGTTGTTAGCTGATATACCCATGGCTGTTGTTTGGCTGCAGTAACAGCTGTGGGTAAATCCACTAACAACTCCATGACCACAAGTGCTATATTGCTTTTATACAACAGTTTATACTACAGTTATACATTATACAACTATTACCAACTAACAAAGTTTTGAGACAACAAATTGTGTTTTGTATGGTTTAGTTTTCATTTCTCTTCGTTCATCCCCCACCCCTAAAAATAGATCCAAACTTTGCTTGGCGTTGCAGCAGTTAATCACCCGCTTGTGCAGTCCTTCTTGCTTGTCTGTATGTCACATGCCAAGTTGCATATTCACACTTCTCCATAAAGTCTCTGGAGAAAACTTTCAAATGTGACGTTATAAAAATCGCTACTCTCTCGCTTTGAACGGAATGGAATGGGATATCCTGGGATATCCTCACTCCTGGTGATGTGCAAAATGCATCTCGTCCAATCAGAAATTGACAAATAGTTCGACCACATCTAACTGTTGTATAATGCTTCTTACTACCACAATATAGGCATGATGAACACAACATATTGTTTTGATTAGATTGTGTACCTCACCCCATATCTGTGTGCTTGGTTGCTTTAGTGCCTGGTGCTCCACAATGCACCCATATATATCTCCCTCTTCAGGCACGAAACTCAGGTGGGAGAACATGTGGAACGTTCCATCAGCATGCCCATAGTAGTGGGTCTCATTCACCCCCTCAGTGATCGCCACATTGTTTTTCATCCATCGCACAGTGATGGAAGGAGGATGGAAGTGATTGACAAAACAGATGAGCGTGTTCTCCAATCCTGGCTCTGCAGGGTCTGCTGTGTAGATGGTGGTCTCAGGGGGATCTTTGGATGAGTCAAGCAGCACATGTTAGAGGTAAAAGAGTGTCCTGTGAGAATGAACAACGTCTGTAAACTGATTTAAAAAATATTTAGAGTGAGTAACACATTAGGGCTGAATTGCTTGCACTGGATGTATTTAAGTAAATAATTCACATAATCTTATATTCAAAAATATTGAAATTTAAACAATTTAGGATGGACTTGGTTTGTGTCTGGGTATTTAATCAATTTTTTTTCAAAAGCTAAAAACATGCTAGCTCTCAAGGGCTGCCAGTACAGCCTCTGTATCTGAGATGAGATCATGACATTTCACTGACTTACCCTCTGTCGCTGTGATGTTGACTTCTTCATCAATCAGTGTTCGTATTTTACTTAGACATGTTGACCTATTATTTAAAAGCTTATAATCAGGAAGCACCAGTGTACTTGTGTTTATAAATGAGGGGAATTCGAAGATTGGATCCATGTCATCAAAAAACAGCACATCCTCCCCGTCAATCTGGAGTCCAGTCATTCCATATGTTTTGAAACATACGTTGTAAAAAGTAAGCTCATGAACTATCAGAAAAGCACAAAGTCCCATTAGAACAATCAAATGATTCAATTTGAAGAGAAAAAAGATTCACGGTCAAATAGATGATATTGTAAATAAATAATCGTCACTTACTCTGTGCGATTGCAAAAAAGGGAAAAGATATAAAAAGTAGTCTCACATACATCCTCATTGTTGCGCAGAAATCAACACTTCAGTCTTTCGGAAGAAAATTAAAGTGTGCTGTTCATTTTTTTTCAGTTGAAATGCTCTTTGTTTTGCCCTGATAAAACTTGTTGGCCCTCTATGAGTTTGCTCCCAATGTTTCGCCTGATATAATTTCAGCAGAATCATGTGAGCCCTGATGGAAATAAAAAAAAGAAAGTGAAACAGTTCTCTGGATTCATACCAAACTAATGGGGCCAAAAGCAAAAGGATTATCAAATGGTCCTATTAAACACATTTTAGTTTATATGTATATGTCTGCTGCAAATAACTGCTTACCTTAAACTGATGATGTCATTTATTTATTTATTTTAATTTTTTGGTTAATTTAAAACAGCGTTGTGTAAATCAGTGAATAGGCTACTATATGGGAACCCTAGAGAAAGCCTTTCATCAGACACATTTACTGAGGCGAGGGGCAAACAAGGGTACCAATGGGCTAATTTAGTTCAACCAGTTTCCCGTCATTCGCTCTAAAGAGCCTCTAAAGAGACACTATTTATCACACAAACACACACACTAAAAATCTAAACCGAATCAGTGGTTCTGTTGGCCATGGTGGTGGTGATGATGATGATGATAATGATTGCTATGATTAGAGGGAAGATGAAGATGATGGTAATTAGGATGATGAATATGATGATGTTGTGCTGTTGATGGTGGTGATTATGCTCTAATGTTAATGGTAGATCAATATATTATATTGTGTTTTCTTGTGACATGTAACATATAGTATGCAGGGCCTGTGGAATGTCAATGATGCCACCTTGTGGACAGTCAGCTGTCTAAACATGTTTATTGTCAGCTTTTCAGTCTCTCAAGCCTGAGTCATATATCTGCACAAGAAACATTCAGACTAAAATACAACACAGGACCTGTTATGAGACACTTTTTGGCCTTCCTGAATTGAGAGGCCAAACAAGATCAGATGGCAGTTTTTGTAATAGTGCCCTGCTGAAGCCAGCTGATAACTGCTGGAATAGAAGACGTCACAATTAGAAGCGTTGCCTGAAGAGGAAGTAAGATGGGAAAAAGGCAAGTAAAGGCTGTGCACTTCTGTGTATATGAAACGTGTACAACTGTGCATCACTGGACTGACCAGGAGTCACTGCAATATCTAACTAGAATCAACTGTGCATTACTGGACTGACCAGGAGTCACTGCAATATCTAACTAGAATCAACTGTGCATTACTGGACTGACCAGGAGTCACTGCAATATCTAACTAGAATCAACTGTGCATTAATGGACTGACCAGGAGTTGCCTCTGTGGCTCGGTCGTGCCGTTTTTCCCTATTCAACATAAGGAAGATCAGGCCATACCTAACCCAACATGCAACCCAGCTCCTGGTTCAGACCCTGGTTATCTCTCATCTTGACTACTGCAATGTCCTCCTATCAGGCCTACCAGCCTGTGCGGTGAGACCACTACAGATGATCCAGAATGCAGCTGCACGTCTGGTCTTTAACCAGCCAAAAAGGGCACATGTCACACCTCTGTTCATTGAACTTCACTGGTTACCCTTGGCTGCTCGCATTAAATTCAAGGCACTTATGGTGGCCTACAGGGTGAATGATGGCTCTGCTCCCATCTACTTGAATACTCTTCTGAAGCCCTATGTCACCCGACGACCGCTACGCTCCTCTAAGGAACGTTTTCTAGCAGGTCAATCTGGACTCTTCTCATATCTGGTTCCGCGCTGGTGGAATGACCTCCCAAGTGCTACCAGATCAACTGATACCCTCTCCACCTTCAAGAAACTCGTGAAGACCCAGCTCTTCCAAGAATATCTCCTGGCGTAAATTTTTGAGAATGCACTTAATAATTTAATTTCTACACTGCGTTACACTATTGCACTTTCAACTTAAAATAGTGCAGATTCTATGTTAGCAATATGCACTCCTTGTTTGTTCTTTCATTGAGTTGTAGCTTGAATGTTATCCTCTTCTGTAAGTCGCTTTGGATAAAAGTCTAAATTGCCTAAATGTAAATGTAAATGTAAGGAGTCATCGCAATATCTAGACTAGAATGAAGGGTATGTACAACAGTAACAGCTCCTGAGTTTCATAGGCACTTAAATGCAAAGTATTTTTCATCATGATTGTTAAATGAGAGACACATCAGGCAGTGGCATTAGGGAAGTAGGTGCGGTGGGCTTAGTTTTCTAGCTATTTTCAGTTGAGGTAACATTGACAATATCTCATCAGTTGCCATTGTTTGGTGCCATGTCAAAAGAGGAACTATGATCATAGGAGGAAGCAACTGGATATGCATGTCTTTGTTTAGCAGAAGAATGATGAATTCACCAGTTATGGAAAAGGTGTCCATACCATAATATGCGCTTGAGGAAGGTCCCTTTGAACACCAAAGGTGTCTGAAACACAGTCAGCCCCGGCACAATTTATCATTGCTGTGAAAATAATTCTTAGACACAGGGAAAGTCAAGTGAAACATGACTCACAGACATTACTGTCAGATCTTTTTGAGGGCGTTATGGATGGTGAGGGTATTTTGTAAGGTTTGATCTCAGTTGCTATTCACTTTCACACAATTACTTATACATAATATACACACTATGCACTTATACACAATTCCAACTTTCTAATGGATAATTAATCAATACGTATTTAATTTTAATATATCTAAATTTATCTATTATAGATATTATATTATAGATAATGTATCTAAATTTCGTGATGTACTCATTCATTTTAAGGCCAGATTGTATAATTTGTGCATGGTGTAGAAGACTGAATTTTGGCTGTTACACTGTGTATGATGTGGTGAGGTTTTTCTTTAAGGAAAAAGGAAAAATTCCCTGTCTAGAATCCTAGAATCGTCTGACACATACATCAAACTGATAAAGATTGATTAGCAAAAGACACACACAATGTCAAGCATTTGTGAATTGATTAATAGAATAGTATTTATTTTCTACAACAGAAAAAAAAATTATATATATATATATATATATACATATAAAAAATATTATTCAAGGAGGTCATTGCTGGCGTGTTTACAGACTTCATTGTTCAAGAGCTATGGTCTGAAATGAGATGGAAAAAAGAAATTATCAACAAATCTAAGAAGCATTTTGGGTACACATGCTGCTTTATTCTGCCCCATACCTCTGGCCTCGGGCTGTAATGGTTCCCTCTGATGATGAAGAATGTTCCAGTAGCCACTCCCAGCAGCCCCAGAGTCAGACCCACTCCACAGAACACTGATGGACCAAGACTGGGCTCAGGCACCTCAACGTCTGAGGAGGACACACACACACACACACACACACACACACACACACACGCACACATTTTGACACTGGATGCTGAAGCAGCAATGGAATGTCTGAATAAACTCAAGTTCAAGTGTTTACTATGTCAAACATTTATAAAAGTTTACAAGAATGTGTGAAGCACAGCTAATGGCAAGTAATAAAACATTTGAATCTGTACAGGTAAGAATGTGAATGAAAAATCAGTACATAATTGCATTCATAATAGTTTCTAATACCCCAGTATCTTGTCAAAGGTTCATCCAGTGCTTGGTGCTCCACTGTGCAGGTGTACATGTCCCCTTGTTGAGGTGTGAACTTTAACGTAGAGAGCATTTTGAAAAAGCCCTCTTCACTGAAGTAGTACCGACTCCTAGTCACACCTGTGGTCACATTTTTGTTGTTCCTGGTCCACTTCACTTTGACTTGAGGTGGATAGAATCCAGTTACAAGGCAGATGAGAGTGTTGTCAGATCCCAGCTGCACGTCATTTCTTGGGTAGACGGCACTCATTGGGGCCTCTGATTTTTTTCCAAACATTAGAAAAAATATTGGTAACAAAATTATTCTTGTTGTTATTTTATTGTTATTATTATTTAATACAGCAGTCTGTCCATTTTAGGACTCTGAGACTTAGGGCTCTGAAATAGCATGCTTTATACACAATTATCACTCTTTTCGCCATCTTGTAACTGTGCTCACCTGTCATGTGAGTCTAGATTTTGTTCCAGAGAGGTGTTTTACTGCTTTGAATGAATAGGTCATTCCTCAGATCTTTCACATTTCCACAAATCTGAAGGCATATTCATTCACTCTATTCTATGTCATTATGCAAACTTGCTGACTTTCAAGATCTCTCAGGACTTACTTATGACAAGTGGTGGGTTAGCCTGTTTCAGTTCATCTATCTTTCTCTTTATGTAGTCCAATTCTTCTTTGGTAAAACCATATAATGGAGTAAGAACATTTTTGAATTTATTTTCAAACTCCAAAGATGGGTCCAAAGATGTTGGTATTGTGATGACAAACTCCTTCTTTTCGAGATCCAAATATAACACTTCATCTCCATTGACTTCTAATGAAACCTGTCCTTGACCATCTGAATCACTGATGAGTAGAATGATGCCTTGATCAAAAATAACTGAGAATGATGGCCATGGTTAGTGTGTAAAATATCAGCAAGTTCCTTCACTCAGATAATTGTGTCGATGGCAAAACATTATCTCATCAGTATCAAATTTGCTGCTAGCTGGGCTGTAATGTCCTAGTTGACCTAATTAAAAAGAAGTGGTTTCAAGCTTCAATGCTTCTTTCCTTGATAGCATATTTCACTATTTTCAATTTCAAATAGTACATCTGAGTGTTTGTTTTTCTGTTTTCTTCCACTGGTTTTACACCAAGAGGCTTATGTCCAAAGCAACTTTGCAATGCACCAAGAGACTTATGTCCAAAGCAACTTTGCAATGCATATACTGTACATTACCAAATGTATTTCTTTAAGTTCGGAAACCATGATCTTGGTTGCATGACAGAAGATTAATTGCATTTTTTGAAATCTGCAACAGAACTAACTGACTAATGTTTCTCTTTAGTCTTACATGACTACATGATCCTTACATACAAACATAATTTATTGATATTATTTTTGTTGTACTTACACTGTGTGCTGGCGTACAGGACACTACACAAAAGGCTCAAAAGAATGATAACAGGCTTCATTTCTGGATTGATATGATGCACAGGGTGATTTTCTACAATCATAGACTCTGACCAAGACTTAACACTTCCTGATTTCTTCCTGTTGAGGAGTCCTGTTTGTTATCCAGCCAATGATATTGTGGCATCAATTCTTACTTAACTAGTACCTAGGCAAGCTTTTGGAGATTATGTATAGTACTAGCTCCAGATGCATTGTGCAGGCTTGCAGCTTTATTTTCATAATGCCACTGTTCATGAAACAACAACCAAAAAACCGTTCTCTTACTATGTAACTGAACTGTGCTTACCAAATGTGCTGTAGGTCTTTTTGCCAGGAAGCAAATAAGTTTCTGCAACATTTTACTTAAAGTCTATATTAAAGCATCATAAGCACATTCATAAAAGCTTATGAAGTACTCATAATGCCTTGTAACATATGACTTATATGCCATATGCCTTGATTGACATAAGTGGCTATAACTATTCAAAATAGTTATGATACTGAAACATGTTATAATGCATTTTGATACATCAGGCTCGGCTTATTATTATGCATCATAACACTTCAGTCATGACTACTTTTGAATGGCTATGTCAACTTATGTTGATCATTTCAAGACATAACACGTTATAAACTTTTATGCATGTGTTTATAATGCTTCACAGATAAAGACTTCAAGTAAAGTTTCCACTATTCCAGAACGACCTAAACACAGCATTTAATTTCTGCCATTTGAAAGTTCATGTCTTATAATTGCAAGACACTAATGGTATGTGCATGGATATATATAACACATATGCAAAGTAAAATCCATTTACCATAGGACTTCTAAATGCAAGACATATTTTATTGTTTATAATTAATTTAGAACAGATATATTTGAAAAAAGCACCTGGGTTTATTTTATTGGCAGAATTGTATGATTGCTGTTCATTAGGCAATACTCCAATCTTTAAGCAATATTCTCTATTTACATAGACTGTCTGTCTTCCCATTCATCATACTACCTAACCACATGTGACACAATGACTCTGCAAATTCTGATTGGTTGAAGGTTAGTGCTGTCTATTAAAATCCCTGTAAAATGGTCTTAACCTCAGTAAGAGGATCATGCAGCCACCAGCAACATATGCTTCTTTCCTGCTTATATTATCTTATGTCAGTGACAGAACAGGTCTGTTGAAACACATTTCAAAACATTTCAAGAATTGAAGTAATAGTCAATAACATTTAATGTGTGACATGTTCAGTCAAACAAATATGATATAATACTTAATTGGCCTGTTTGGACATAGGTTTTATTATTTCATCAGTTTAAAAATCTTGCTTTTTAGATGGATTTAGCCATTACCAATGGATGAGGTGTCACACCACCTCGATGAACCTGAGTGATATGGTGTACACTGACACCTTTTATTTCAACGGGATGAAATATCTTGTATTCAACAGCACCATTGGGAAGTATGTTGGATACAGCGAAGTCGGTCTGAAAGTCGCAGACTCTTGGAATAGTAATAAAGCTGTTTTAAACAGGGAACAGAACGCTATTGATGGATACTGCAAGGCTTCAGCTGCCTTTTACAAAGGATTTGGAATGCACATGAGATGTAAGTAACACTGTCCCACAAAAAATGTAATATGTACGCAATGTCTTAAAACCTGATTTATGCATTAAGCAGTACTAGGTATTAATCTAAGTATTTATATATTTATGTATTTATATATATTCAACCAGATGTACCGCCTAGCAGTATATAGTAACTGCTGCATGAGTTATACATATGTCATCATACATTCATATTGTTCACACATGTTCACAGTCTGAATTATGTCTTATGGATAGTGGATTGTGAAATCAAGGGGTGAAGATATCCACGCAGACCAAAATAGCTTACAGGCTCTGAGCCTAATAGGGCTACATGCCCACTAAGTTTCATTAGTCTCATGTGTTGGTGTCCCCAAAACCGTAGACCATAAACTGTGAAATTTCACATTTTTGTTTCTAAATAGGTGGCACTACACTACACAAGGGCTCTTGTGAATTTCACAAGAGCTTGAATTTTGTACTCTTTCTTTAAGAGTTTGATTATCAACAAGGGTGAATTCTGACATTACATTTGCCACACATTGAAGGTTGATTGGATGCAGCTCATTGAGACCTATCTTCCACTACATTTTTATGTACCAGGGTGCTACGGTGCTGGAGTTAGGCCGTGAATACTGTGTCTGTCATAAGCAGCTTCTTGAGACCCATGTACAGCTAAAATTTTGCCCGTTGGTGTTGGCTCAGGTGCTGTGGTTCTCAAGTTATTCTATGAAAACTGTGTCCGACCAACCTTTTTTGGGATGGTACTAAAAATTTCTGGGTGCATTTGGAAGGCTTGTTTGATGCAGCTCCTTGAGACTTGCGTAGCACAGAAATTTCCTCAGGTGCTACGTTCTCGAATTATTCCACAAAAATTTGTCTGACCAACCTGTGGACTGGGGGTTCCAGCACAGGCGGGGAGTGGTGTCTGAGGACAAAATACTTTACTACATGCTATGGGCCTAATAGTGCTACATGTGCACCGAGTTTCAAGGGCCCTAGTGTTTCAGTGTCCTGGGAATTGCTGACAAAAATGTAGTAAAAAACAGTACACACAGGGGTGTTTTGGGGCTTGTTTGATGCAGCTCCTTGAGACCTACGAAAAACTAAATTTTTGTCAGCTCAGGTGCTCAAGTTATTCCATGAAAACTGGCTCAACCTGAGTTCCGGGGAGGTTTTTGATTTGTCAATACTATATTCACTTTTGCAGCTGAGCCCATTGTGAAGCTGAGTTTGGTCAAATCTTTCATTGGCAGTCATCCTGCCATACTGGTGTGCAGTGCATACAACTTTTACCCAAAGATGATCCGTGTGACCTGGTACAGAGATGGCCACCAGGTGACGAGTGATGTTTCAGCCACAGAGGAGCTGGTAGATGGAGACTGGTTCTACCAGATCCACTCCCACCTGGAGTTCACTCCCAAGGATGAAGAGAAGATCTCCTGTGTGGTGGAGCATATTAGCTTTAAGGAGCCCAGGGAATTTGTTTGGGGTAAGAGCACCAAGCTCTTAAGAGACTTTTCATTTGACTGTTTTTTTTTTTTTTTCATTTTTATGCTAATAGTGTTTATATCACAGAGTACACAGTTAGCAGGCTGTTACTACTTGGATGTTACATTCAATGTTGTATTTGCAAAAAGAATGACATATTCATAGGCATCCTTCATCCTCCTTAATGTGGAAGGAAATTTTTTCCTCAGTGTGGTGGCAAAGAGGCTAGTCTCTTGAAGTCAAATTGTTGGAGATGTATGGATACAAAAAGCAGGATTAGGATTTTCTGATTATTGGGAACACAGTAATATTTGTACACATAAGCACTTTACAGTGAAGGGGTGGGCAGATCTTACTTCAGTCACCTGCTGTCAGTGTGCCACTCATTATGGGTAATGGTTCAGCAGCCATTTTGTGCTGAAATGCACAGAGAGTACAGGAATTAATCAGACAGCAATGGTGGGCACTGGGCAGTGGTGGTGTAGTGGTTAAGGAACCTGGAAAATTGTGGGTTCAAATCTCGGCTTCTGCTGTTGTGCCCTTGAGCAAGGCATACATGTAAATGTTAATCAAGCGGACAGATGAAATAGCCTGGACAGGAAGTTATCCAGGATGAATAACACTAGAAATAACCTCAAGTCTGCTTGTCATGCTTGTCAGACATGAGGAGTTGTAAATTCAAATAAGAGAACCCATCAAAAGATATGTGTATAAATACAGTTACTGTATGTTACTCAATAAGAGGCAAACTATTCTTATTTGTTTCATTCTTTAAGTATACCGCCTAGTGTTACCCAATGAACATAATCTCAAATCTCAAACAATCTCATGACCTTGTATAAATATACTTGTATAAGCATACAATATCTTCATAGAATGTGGAGAAAGTTTAAAGGCTTCATGTTATCTGATATAGGCTATAGGCTATATATATATAGGTATATAGGCTATATATATAGGTATAGTAGTACAAATATAAAAAGATAAGTACCGCAGCAAACACATCAACTTCTTATACTACCAGACTCCTCCATGCCCGAGGCTGAGAGGAATAAGGTGGCTATTGGTGCTACTGGACTGGTGCTGGGACTGGTGGCCTGTGCTGCTGGACTGCTGTACTACAGGAAGAAGACTCAAGGTTAGTGGAGCCACACACATTGCACACTTATCAAGCGACACTAAAAATTATAAATGTAAAAATGCAATGGTCAGTAAGGTGTTCATATGGTCATGGAACTAGAGAAGAACAGACCTAGATTATCTCTGGCCATGTCCACAGACCACAGCTATGTCAGATATCCTTGACTGTATTTCACCAAATACTTTCATTTCACAGGATGGATCTTGCTTCCCCCAACATGAGGACGCATTCTAATTTAAAAATGTCTTCTAGTGTTCCAGATATTCTTCAGTGTTGTTCCTTCCTTCTTCCTCAACCAATCCCAACTCAAACTTCAAGCAGAGAAACTACTTTGTCTACTTGCATCATGAATAACAATAATCTGCAGCAAATTAACTAAGCGGTTAACATTCTGTCAATAGTACCATTTCATTTATATTTATTTCTACACTCTAAGTTCTGTAACTGTTCACTCCAAATGATATATGATCTATTTAGTCTGTTGTACTTGTTTCTGGTTGGTCAGATGCCATTGTAAGCTTCAGGCTTTGCTAAGAGCTTTGCTAAGAGCGTATGCTTTGCTAAGAGCTGGAATTGAAGGATGTTCAGAGTGAACTATACGGAAGTTAAAAACAGCCGAGCCATCAAGCATGAAATAATGTTTCCACAGAACACATCCTGATCAACCACACAGCCGTCAGCCGTTTTGCCATGCGAGACATTTTGGAGAAATGGGCATATGAATTTGTTAACACTATGGCAAGTCTAATTATTTATATTTACATTCTATTTAATGATTTACTTAGTCTAAGCTGCGCTTAATATGTTACCTCTTATTCAAATAAAAATGTGACATGGAAGACTACAAAATTCACACAGCTGATTTTTTTCAACTTTGGTTGTTGATTATTTTGGGATAGACAGTGTCATAGAAACAGAATTAATGTACTTGAGAGCTAGTCTGAGTTGCTCCACATTTTTGCATGTAGTGTGGCATCAAACTGGCAAAAACTAATTTTCCTTCTATATCATATGCAAACACATTCCTTGGTGCACTGCATGTCAAACACATTCCTTGGTGTCAAAAATAGAGCCCAAATTACTACAAAGACATCAGAATCGTTGATAAAATAAAGCATTTTTAATCTGCAACAGAACCAACAAGACGTTGAATACACGTTACATGTTATCAGGCAATAAAGGAACAATTCTGTATATAAGAATTTGAGCAATATCAGCATCGTGTAATTTTGATAGGAATAAAGATATTTCACCGTACAGGACATATTACCCTTGCCAACACTTATCACATTACTGTTTTCTTTTGCTGATATTCATTTCTAGGATATTACAATTTTTCCTAAAGAACCCCACTAGCCTAACTTTACTACAGGGTTGTGTGTTAATGTGTTTTGTAGCATAACAAACTGATGTCTGATTCCAATTGAAATGTCTATCATACAATTAAAGCGTCTAGTAAAATGGATTAGAAATTAATAAAATTTATATAATATAAAATGAATATAATTAATATAATATGAAATTGATTGCAAAGATAATCACCAGTTGTTTATTTTGTACAGCAAGGTTCAGTCACAGATTGTTGCAGGTTAGCAGACTTCAGTTTAAGGCTTCAAGGTTTAATGCCTGAAATAAAGGGAAAATAAAGGATACAATGACACAATGTCACATCTAAAGAGTATTCGGGTCCGTTGCCATAGCTATGGTCATACCTCTGGCCGCAGGTTGCACTGGTTTCCCATGATGAGGAAGAATATTCCAGTAGTCACTCCGAGCAGCCCCAGAGTCAGACCCACTCCACAGAACACTGATGGACCAAGACTGGGCTCAGGCACCTCAACATCTGACGAACACACACACACACACACACACAAAAGATAACAGATAACAATTATTCAATGAGGGATTGAAAAGCATAAATAAGCAAAACAACACAAAATAGTTGTTGATTTAAATTGTATAAGATGGGATCCAAATCAGCTCTCACCCCAGTATCTTGTCAAAGGTTCATCCAGTGCTTGGTGCTCCACTGTGCAGGTGTACATGTCCCCCTGTTGTGGGGTGAACTTTAACGTAGAGAGCATTTTGAAAAAGCCCTCTTCACTGAAGTAGTACTGACTCCTAGTCACACCTGTGGTCACATTCTTGTTGTTCCTGGTCCACTTCACTGTGACTTGAGGTGGGTAGAATCCAGTTACAAGGCAGATGAGAGTGTTGTCAGATCCCAGCTGCACGTCATTTCTTGGGTAGATGGCACTCATTGGGGCCTCTTTTTTCAGACAAGCATATCATTAGTGCTTCTGGTAAAAAAAAATAAAATAAATAAAAAAATAAGGATCACAAGTATTACCTTGAGCAGGTGGTGGATTAGAAAAAGCACTTTTAACATCATCCATGTTTTGTTTCAAAAAAGCAATTTTAGTTTGGGCAAATGGATAAATTTGTTCAGAAAATTCCATTTTGATGCCAAAAGATGTAGGGAATATGTTGACAATCTCCTTCTTTTGAAAATCAACGTAGAACATTGTATCCCCACCGAGATCTAATGAAAATTGTTCTTGACCATCTGTATCACTGTAGATTTCAATGACGCCACCATCAAAAGAAACTGAAAGAAAATGACATTAAAAAATAACCTGTCAGCCCAGGTGGGTATCACCAGACTATCATTTCATTTTTGTTACATTTAGTATGAAAAGCAAATCTAAGGTTGGAAATATTTATAACATAAGTCTACAGGCTAATATCCAAATCTCGATGCTTTGCGGTAAAATTTTATGACCATGTTTGACCAAAAAGGGTCTATCTAAATGAAATCTGACAGCCAGACATCTAACAGCATTGGGCTTGTCGAATTGTGTCGAATTGTCTTTAGTCAGCTTGTTTATGAGCTATTTAATGTGTTAAACCAGCAACAGAACCTTCGGCAGCAATAGTGGCATTGTGTTAAGCAGGGACATCAAAAGCCGGGGAGGGGGGCTTAGCCCCTTGTCCGTAGTTGTGAATGCATGCACACAGTGTGCTGGTTTGTTATTCAGTCTCTGTTGCATCAAATTTTCTGGTTAAATTTCCTACAGCCAGCACTAAGTGACCCAAAACTACAGGGCTAGGGATTGATTCACACCAGATTTCTCCTTTAAGAAGCAGTGGACTATGGCTAGGCAGGGAAATAGTGTGGATTTCTCTGGGTCATGTTTCCATTCTGGAGGAGCACACCTCACGTTTTGAGAACCTGGTTTTAAAATAATAGTGCAAAGTAAGAAATATAAGTACGTCCCCTTTTAAATTCATAATACAATCTCATGCAGGAAAAGTCCCCTGTTTATTATCGATATGTTTTATTAATAGAAAATTTATTACAAAGAAATATTTTACACATGTATATTTATACCATTTAAATAACCTATTATTTAATTTAAAACTTAACAACAAAATATGCAACCCATCTTTCTCTCCCTCTCTGTAACCAACAGTTGTGCACGCACACCTAGGCTTCATACCTTATACCTTCATGCCCCTCTGGTTCACTTCAGTAAACATTAGCCAATATCTCCACTTTTTGGATTGAGCCATCTAAAAAGTTTAAGGCATACGTTTAAACCTAATCTGAGTAAGATACAAAAAGACTGCCACTGGAAACAACAAACTGAAGAATGAGGTTTGCATCTACAGTATTCTGTGAGTCTCGAATAAAAACTCAAGGTGACCAACACAAGCATTCTTGGCATTCATAAAGCCGAAACGGAATTACCAGTACGCTGAACATGAGGGCGTGCAACAGCTATCTATCCTAGGACAGATTCTAAGATTTTTACCCTATTCACCAGTAATATGTCCCTTCAAAACAGAAATAAACAGGGTGGTAAGCATGACCACATCTGTTGGCGGACCACTATGAGGGACCACTCCCTGAGAAACTAGGATTAGTCCATTGTCTGACAACATACTCATGAGACGTCTAGACGTCCTTTACTTGTACCAGGTAGACAGGAGAACAGTCACCTGTCAGTGCACCGCTGTTATACAGTACATATTTCATGGTCTAGCCTTTACTTACACTGTGCGTTAGGGTGAAGGATAGTTGTAAGGCTCACAAGGATGATTACAGTCTTCATGTTGAGTAAAACAGTCAGTGAAGAAACAAAGCTGATTGGTCCCGGTAAATCCACGCTGGCCATCAATAACAAGTCTCTGCATACTCCTGTTCAGAGAAATGCATGCAGATATAAACCTGATGTTAGTATTAGCATACAGCCAATGAGATTGTGGGATTCATTCTTACGTTACAGTTTCTAGGGAAGATCTTGTAGATCTTGAGATTTTTAAATATTCTAGACTTTTGTGGTCTGTCTTTTTTAAGCATAAAGAACTGAATTCAATTTAAATGTCAGTTCTAAAATAGATTACAAGAGACAATCATACTTGTTTATTTTGTACAGCAAGATTAAGATTGAATCATGAATTGCTGGGAGTTTCCAGACTTTATCTCCCAAGGTTTAGTGAAAAAAAAAATAGACTAAACACATGCACATCTAAAACACAAAAAACAAGGTGTAGTCAGTGCCGGACGACATCACTTTTGTGTTAAAGTTTACATTTCTGAGCAGATGCATATGTCCCACACAACTTTCATTATATTTGAACCCTAGCACCAATGAAACACACTAGAAGCAACTCACCCATGTCTGCAGTGCTCCCAGAGAAACTCATTACTACTTGTGGGGTAGGCTGCCCCAACTTCTGTTGTTTGTTGCTAGGACAGAAACCTGTGGTCAATGATTAACCTCCCATGATCAAGCTTGGCTTCAGCTCTTGTGCAGAAGCTTTGATATCAGATGAGATCATGCAACCATCAATGATGTTCGGTTCCTTGCTGTTGATTATACATCTCAGTGGCAGCACAGGTCTGTGAAAATTATTTCAATTCAAGATTCTTATGATTTTTAATGTTCAAGAACATTACATAATTTGTTGATTTATTGCTTGGACCGGATATTAGTGTGACATGGAAAATAATAGTGTGCTTATTTTGCTGTCTTTGTAGATGGGTACAGCCATTATCGTTGGCAAACATGCCACTCCAGCACTTTGGACCTGAATGACATGGTGTTTGTCGACTCCTTTTATTTTAATAGGGTGAAATATATGGTCTTTAACAGCAATGTTGGAGAATATGTTGGATACAATGAAGCAGGTCAGAAGATTGCAGAGGCTCGGAACAATGATAAGGCACATTTGGCCTATATGCAAAACATTGTTCACAGAGTCTGCAATCAAACCGGGTATTTATATAAAACTCATTTTATGCAGCTAACATGTAAGTAACAGTGACACTGACACCTCAAAATCTTTCAAACACACTGATGTGCATGCATGTTTCAAAACTGCATTCAGAGGAACTCATTTAATTACACTATTTCTAAAGTCTCGCCATCTGATCACAGTTGTCACAAGTTTCACATTAGTAGTGCAATTCTTTAGGTTGTATTACACTGTACTATACAGTCAAAATTCATCTTTGCAGCCGAGCCCATTGTGAAGCTGAATTTGGTGAGACCAGTCAGCGGCAGTCACCCTGCCATGCTCATGTGCAGTGCATACAACTTCTACCCAAAGATGATCCGTGTGACCTGGTACAGAAATGGCCACCAGGTGACCAGTGATGTCTCAGCCACAGAGGAGCTGTCAGCTGGAGACTGGTTCTACCAGATCCACTCCTACCTGGAGTTCACTCCCAAAGCTGGAGAAAAGATCTCCTGTGTAGTGGAACACATCAGCCTCAAGGTGCCCAGCGAGTTTTTCTGGGGTAAGAGCACTGGGTTCTCACCACATAAAGATCAATGGGTTTTGGTTGGTTTTGAGTTTTAAAAGTTTTTCCTTATTGGTTGTGGTGTCATAGGTTATTACTATTATTATTATTATTATTGTTGTTACTTAATTCATAACAGGTGGACATTTGGTGAAATATGATGTATTATGATGTCTGTGCTCGAATAGTGAAGTGGTCAGTCAAAGGGTTAATCTTCAGTCACTTGCTGATGTCACTTGCTTTTTTATCCAAAAAAAAAAAAAAAACACTGCCCATACCCACCCACACTGTAGGCAGAGTTATTTAGTGCACACATTTTATCTATTTTGTTGCATTTCTATTTTTTGCTGATGTTGTTTTTAAAGTCTTTCCCTGTACTTTGTAATTATGACATTGTCACGCATACATTTCTATTTTGTTACCTTGCCTTACCCAATGCAATAATTCAGACTGCAATCTAAAGCGTTACCAAAAAAAAAACAAAAAAACATGTGACTACTGACTGGTTTGGCTTTGAAGTGTCACATATGAAGTTGTACTAGGCGTAAAGTACCCTGGTGCAGTTAAATACAGGATGTGTTGTCTTTACTACCAGACTCCTCTATGCCTGAAGCTGAGAGAAATAAGGTGGCCATTGGTGCTGCTGGACTGGTGCTGGGACTGGTGGTCTGTGCTGCTGGACTGCTCTACTACAGGAAGAAGACTCACAGGACAACACTCACTGTACAGTTCTTAGCTTGTAGCACTATACATTACTGGCCATGTGGCCAGGGAGCTAATGCAGGACCTAATGCAGAACAGAGCTAGATCTGCTGCAAGGCCATGATCAAAGTCAAATGCTGATTTCTATGGGCCTATTTCATCCAAAGCTGTTGTCTCATAGGATGCGTCCTGCTTCCTCAAGAGTAATGCCGCATTTTCTACACATGATGGGCTTTAGTAGCCTGAGAAAACCATGACCAGCAATGTCAATTAAATATATTTTTTAAATTGTATTTGTGTATATGTATACAGCAATGTAACTTGCATATACATATAAATTGTATATGTAGTATATGGGCAATTCCACAGAAATTGGACATTTTGACACAACCATAATGCCAATAAAATGCCATGGCATTTCTATGGCATCAGTGATTACACTCATAAGGGTAGGAGCAGGCTTCAATCAGACAGTTTACTTTTAGAGTACTTTACAAATGTTTATTCAATTGAAAGATGCTGAACAATATGTTTGGACATGTTTGGACAATGTTTCATTTAAGTTCTACGGCCAAGACTAGCAAATGTTCAAATTTAATGTAATCATTCACATCATACAAATACCGTGGCATTTTAGTCCATTTCTGTGGAATTACCCACATATTGTCTTTTCGTTATGTAGTCAGTACTTACTCTTCAATTTGTGAGCTGTAAGTCTACAACTAGCTTTAGCCTTTTTTGCATTTAGGCCTTACATCCAAAACTTACTCCATAAATGGCATGTAGTACATCCGAATGTATATCTATGTTATTGATTTGAAATGTCTGGGTTGAAATCTAAAGTCATTATATTAAACTATGTAAACGTTTGTCTTGCACTTAAGTTGTTACAGATTATAACTAAATTCATTTATTTGTGTAGTTATAATGACACATAGCGTAACTGATGCAGAAATGTGTAGACACACATAAAGATCAAGGACGGTGCTCGCTTAACCCCCCATTGGTGGGGATTAGAACTACGATAGGTGGGGTGCAAACAGGAGGAAACCATTTTTTTTTCATCTGTTCTCGTTAATGTTTGTCTTTATTGAACATAACAATGATAAACTCAAACTAAAACAGCCACACACAAGCAAAGTCATTAGCCCTGAATATAAATTAAAACAATCTGCTCAGATCTATAGGGGAGAAAGAGGAAAGTGGACGTAATGTGGCTTCAGTGTAAAGTATCTCAGTGGGCAAAGACAAATGCTACGCTATAAGTGAGTGCATACTAAGAATTCATGATACAGATTAAATGCACACCAGGGAACATTTTATGCTATTTTTAGGTTCATTTACAAGCTTCAAAGTCTCTCTCTCTCTCTCTCTCTCTCTCTCTCTCTCTCTCCCCTCTAGCGCTTACTCAGTCTGTCTCTTTGTTTGGTGATCAGATTAGCCTAGGGCTGAGGTTAAAAGATATTCAGAGTGAAACTATAAGGAAATGAAAACCAACAGAGCCATCATGCATGAAATAAACTTCCCAAAGTACACGTCCCCACCCTCAATCAGAGGTCACATTTCATGTTGTATTAATACACCTAGGAGCCTAGTTGCCAAAAACGTCATAACTGCACAGTGCACCGTTGTGACTGTTCAATCCAAAATACAAACATGCCATTATTCTGTTTACCAAATGCATTTGCCTGCCTGAAAGGATTAATTCAATATCAGTAAACAGGTGCCATTATATGGTGTCCTGTGAGGGTAGGAGGAAGCAAGTCCCTTGGCATATCACTGTTGAGTTTCATGTGTGGAGATATAAATCATTTATCCGATCCAGGTTAGTGAACGTTGATGAGTAAGTTACACACTAGCAGTGCCGTCATCCATGACATGTGCTTTCCACAAGTCTCCAGTAGAGGGCAGACTCACACATATAAGAGGGCCACTTGTGGCCCAACGGAGTTCTTCATCTGCACTATAGGCCTAATGTGATGGTATATATATATACCATTTATAGTCCTTTGAACCTGGGTGCAATCTATTAAACCAGCCCACATTTCTGTCAGTTTTGAACACAGCCCTTTCACTCTGCTATTCCAGAATTAGTGCCTGCTGTTAGTCTAGATGGCTTTCAAAATGAACCAGTTCCCTGTGTGTGGGAAAATGCTATTACTGTAAAAAGATTTCTCAAAGCAATGGTTAAACACACACATATTGTTAAGCATACAATCAGGAGACCTAAGAGCAGACCGTAGAATGTTCTGAATGTTTATTTCAGGCACAGCAAAAGTCCAACAAAAGAAAACGCTCAGAAGATACAGGGCCGGTTATCAAAGTCCAACAACAAAAAACGTTTTGCACACAGTAAGGAGGAGAAACGCTCAGAGGATACAGAAGAGTGAAAAATCCAACAGAACTTCAGCCAGAGCAGGATAGTCCAAAAAACACCAGGCACCACCGCAGGGGTCGGGAAAGTCCAAAAACTGAAAACTCGTTAAAGGCGGGGTGCTCCAAGGAAACCAAAACAGGAAACTACAGAGGCTGGTAGACAGGATCCAAATTACAAAGGGCAGACAGAAGCGCCACTCACTCTCGCAAAGGAAGGCATACAGGTACACATACGAGCAGGAGAATCTGACAGTGAACACACAGGAGACTGAACTTAAGTAGGGGAAGTGGCACAGAAAATTGGGTCAAACTAAATCAGGGACAGATGGCAAACAGTCAACCAATTATTAGACAATCAGGCAGGGCAGGCTTCACGGGCAGGGTAAGTCACAAAACAAACACACGGCACAAAAACAGGTATTTTATCAGCAGTCCAGCAGGGGTCAGCAGACATGTAAACAAAGATGGTGACAGGTAGTCACACATATACAAAGAACTTTGGGATGCAATGGGCACGATAAATGTGCTATGTAAATACACAGCCTACATTTGTATTTCCACAGAGAGCTATTCTGTCATTCAGTCGTCATTCTGCTTAAGGAAAAAAACATACTTTCATTTTCTTAGCTTTCAGTTAAAACTAAATATTATTAAAGGATTGTGGCAGTATTTTGGGAAAATAGCCCATTCGCCATTTCCCCTAGAGTTAGGCAATAGATTATTACCTGTTTCCATGCAGCCAGTGTCCTAGTTCAATGTACAAAATAAAAGTAACAGTAAACAGTTTCATTACTTTTAATAAAATTTGTAATTAAATTACAGTTACTTTCAGGAAATGTTCAGATTACAATTTCAGTTCCATCTGAATATCTTAAGCAGAAACACTGTAAGCTATATGTTTAATATTGTATATTATATATATTTCATATTTTATATTCCGTTTTTTCTTGTGCACAACATCTTCTATTTACAGCTGAAAGTCTGACACTCTTCTGTAATGTGTAATTGGTTCTCATATCATGTTTGAATTGGCAACACCACCCACTTGTGCTGGATCTACAAACGGACTGAGCTGCAGTTGCGATGACTGAGCTGCAATGCCAGACAGAAACTACAAAGTAGGCCCACTGCTGGACATAAAAATGAGCCGTAGTGAGCAGAGGCATATGTGCACAATCCGTCCCACACAAATAGACAACTACTGATTCAATGATGTTCACCAAATGTTGAATGTCAAATATTTGATTTAGCTGGAATACCTATTCAAAGATCATACTGATCTCACAGTAATGCAGTGTTGAGGGATTAGAAGTATTATGACATTATGAAATTTCTATAGAAAATTAGGAGTTTTGTGCAATTTCATATGGGAGCTAATTCTAGTTACTTATTACTTTTACTTAAGTGAATTGTTGATGTTGTAGTTCTATTTTTACTTGAGTATATATTTTGCTGTTTTTTTTTACTTTTACTGAAGTACTGAGTTTCAGTATTTTTTCTACCGCTGCCTGGGACATATTGCTAGATCTATTCTTGTTCTAAACTGAGAAAATGTGCTAATTTTACTTCTTAATTTTACAAAACAGATCCATAATTTCAGGAAGCAACGTGACAACATGGCAATGTAGTTAAACAAACAAACACTCTCTTGATACAAAATGACACCTCCCAGTTCCTGTTGTATGCAGTATAGCACAGTATGCCATCTTGGAAACAGCGCTAAAGACAAGGGACAGCAACCTCTCTGGCATGTTTTGTTTGGTCTGTGGATCACATGTAAGGAAGGTTGTGTGGCTCAAAAATATCTGCTATGTAAACATAGACAAAAACATAAACAAACGTGATTTCTGACACCACAGCTGACTGCACCTTTAGGAAAGCTCCAAGTTATCCATCTAGCTAAGTCTGTACAAAATTTCAGTCAACAACTTGTGTAGCATGGTGGGGACCTTAGAGGTCGCCTTGACTAGTGATCATATGTCGTATGCTAGGCAGGTGCAAGGCCTTGGTCTGTGCATGTATGTTCCTGTTAGAGTGACGTGTGGTTTGCTCAAATCTAAACCCTTGAGTGTGTCCCTGATATGGAGTTCCGTCCTGATTTAGAAACTGTTCAAGTTATTTTCCACTGTTTAGGATAGATTTACAATTAGACTTTTGAGTGCATGTTGAGCCCATTTTCTTTTTACCCCGTGAGAAGGATCCAGACGAGCCATGCCACATCATCTTGGTTATCCTGTCCAACGTCGCGGGCGAGACAGAAGAGTAACTTAGTCTGAGAGTCTTTAGACTTCACTCTGTTACTTCAGCTTTTTATTTTGGTTATTTCATCTATTATTCCATCCAATCAACAATTGTAATCCAATTTGTAATAAATCATTGATCCTGATCCAATGCAACTGAGACATCCAAGCATCTATTCTGACGGAAAGAAAACACAACGCAACTTTAAGGTGAACAGTGACTTCAGGTGAAAAGTCAAACTGGGAAAAAACACTAAAATCTAACAGTTATTAACAAATTGACCACTCTCTCTCTCTATAACAATGTTCAGTTACTAAATGTTGATACAACAACTTGGTCTAAGTCATATAGACCACTGGCCAATGTAGTGTCTGTTATACGTGTCTGGATGGGACGATACTAATGTTATCTAAGGGGTATGCCAAATCTGTGGTTACGTGATAAACCCAGGGATATTCATATAGAGGAAGTGGTGAACCGCCAAACAGAGAAGTTTGTTTGCTTTGTTTAGCTAAAGGAGTGATGAATCCAGTTCTATTATCATGTTTACCACTACCTCCAGTTGAAGTTATACTATAAGTTTGACACTTCACCACCTACTTGGAACAGCCCTCAAGTAAGCTGCCATTGATGTGGTGTTCTGCTTTGCTCATTGGAATTTACAGAATGTTCAGTGTCCTATGAGGAAGATGAAATTAGGTGATTGCTGATTCCATTACATGCTCTAATAAACTTTCCACAAGACATGTCTGTTAGACTGACACACACACACACACACACACACACAGAGTCGACAGCCATGTTACTCAGTATGCTTTATTTGCACAGTGCTCTAATGGCCCTTTTCCACTGACCGGCTCCAGCACGGTTCAACTAAACTCCACTCACTTTTTTTGCAGTTTTTTCCATTACTAAAATCTTGTACCTGGTACCAGATACCTTGTACCATTCTTGGTGTCTGCCTCCATTTTTACCAAATGTCATTTGTCTGCCCTCTAGCCAGTTTCATATTTGTCATTGTTAGGTGTGTTCCCTGTCAGGAGAGGAACTGTGAGAATATGAGGAAATGTGAGTATGACGCTGTGGCACATCATTATGGGGTTTCATGTGTGTAGTCAACAATGTAGTCTATTGTTGTTAGTCCTAGTTGAGGAATGTTTAGAAGGAACAAACATGAAGGAGCTAAAAAGCGAGGTGCCACAATGTCATACATGAAATGTATATTCCACAGGACAAGGCCCTATTAGTTGTCACACACATAGGAGAGCCACTTTTTAGACTAAGCTGAACTATAGTGTGATTCAACAATGCTCACTAAAACACAAAGGACCTCTGTCATTCAGATCTGACATTTGTCACAAATTCACCAAACAATCCTCTTTGAGTTAGTGCACTGTGATATATTACTGTGTCTTACTTAATGTGTTGTACAATGTCAGTGAAGTATATTTTCACTTAGCTGGCTAGTTGACAATAGTAAATAGTTAGCTTTTCAGACAAAGCGAAAATACGCATTTACAACCAGCAACATTGCAACGTCTACAACATAACATCTCTGTTTCAGTATTGTGAGATAAAACATTTCACATAGGCTACTTTTTGAAACGTGAGTGTAAATGCAAATAATTATAACATCTAATAAGCAAAGCCTAAGCAGCATGCAGTCAAACTATTCTAATCTGTCGATGTGTTGCAAACGAAAAGCACTGACTGCATGTAAATGAAACCGCTGGATGAAGTTTTTTTCTGGTCCTCAAGCTATGCATAACTTTGGGACCTAGTAGCCTTGTAGACCTGGTTAACATGGTCACCATGCAGGCTCATATATGCCTTTACCTTTAGCCAGATGCCCACTATCTATATAGCCAGCAAAACAGTGTCTGGTCCAGTCCTACCTGTCCTGAACAGCACTGCTGATGGATTGTTTTTGACATGTTAAACAAAATGATATTCTACTGGCCTAAATCACATTGCATATTAACACAAATAAATGCTATGTCCTACTGATGCCACATTTTTTTAATGAAAATCCATACAATGATTTCAAGTAAAAATGTCAAAATTTTAGGACTCCTCAATAACACATCCCTAATTTTAAGGTTTGTGTAGGCCCAGTCCTAGTTTAAATTCAAAAATATATTTGTCTATATACCACACTATCTTTTTGACAACTTTTTAGTTTTTTTATTGTAAAGACAAGACAGATGTTGTCATATTTTATGCATCTTTTTATGCTTTTGGATGATGGGCTATGGAAAATATGAATGATCAAGTCTTATTGTGTCACACCTCATTTAAATGCTATTTCTGATCTATAAATGCCATCAAACTTGTAATTGACACTTTTAAATAGTTTTCAAACTATAATTCGTTTTTCAAATGTTTACCTTAAATCTGGGGCATTGCTGTAGAATTCTACTGTGGCCTAAATGGTTAAGAGTATATATATTTTTTACTTATTTAGGAATCAATGCCCAACTATTTTATACGCTTTACTTAATTTTTCCAGTTAAATATAACAGTGTGAATTCTCCTGCACCATAGGCCTAAATGTCTCCGGGGTCAGCCTCAGCCTCAATTAGGTCCACCATAGGCCTAAATGTCTCCGGGGTCTGCCTCAGCCTCAGCCTCAATTAGGTCCACCATAGGCCTAAATGTCTCCGGGGTCTGCCTCAGCCTCAGCCTCAATTAGGTCCACCATAGGCCTAAATGTCTCCGGGGTCTGCCTCAGCCTCAGCCTCAATTAGGTCCACCATAGGCCTAAATGTCTCCGGGGTCTGCCTCAGCCTCAGCCTCAATTAGGTCCACCATAGGCCTAAATGTCTCCGGGGTCTGCCTCAGCCTCAGCCTCAATTAGGTCCTCATCATCACCCATTTTTGCCACACAGATCCTCCAACAAGCAGCACCTGAGCTGAAACTCTGCTCTTCGGTCATGGGTTGTCTCTGGTCATGTTTCTTTGTTCCCTTGTGAGTGTGTGAGAGCGTGCCAACATGTCTGAGATGTTGAGAGGTTTGAGTGCATGCCCCTCTTGTTACATTTTGTGATCATTTCCAAGTTTGTGCTGCATGTGTGGACTATTTGAAAATAAAACAACCTTCAGCTACAAGAATTGTTACATGCTAAAGAATGATACAAGAACTACTGCAATGTGAGTCTAAATGCTTCCCTAGAAGTTGCAAAAGCTAGATACTGTACTGTACTGACAATTCATTTTTTTTCCTTTTATTGAAGGACTAGTTACACAGGTTTAAAGAAAGAAGTGAGATTAATCTTCTTCCATTTCAGTGCATGTGAAGACAGGTAGCTCAAGATAAATGTCATGCTTCTCCTTCTACCACTTGTCATTTTGGCATTTACAAACAAACTTCAACTGACATTTTTACTTTCACTCTTTATATTTCAAGACTTGCTGTAATATGGTGTACAGACACAAAATGAACTATAGTCATCAGTCATAAAATGCATGATGATTTGTTAGTTTTGTTGGTCATCTGCTACCAACAAAACTAACAAAATTTTGTTGGTCATCTGTTACACTGTCATACATCCGTGTCTGATGTGTACGCCTCTCGTTTCCTTTGACAAAGAAGAATGTTCCAGTAGCCACTCCCAGCAGCCCCAGAGTCAGACCCACTCACAGAACACTGATGGACCAAGACTGGGCTCAGACACCTCAACATCTGAGAAACACACATACACACACACACACACACACAGAGACAGACACACATGTACACACACACAGATACATACAGAAGTTTATCGCCGTTCATAACCTTATCAACAACTTGTGACATGAGTATTTTATTGACCCACAAGTTGCCACACAAACCAGTTATCACAGTTTACACTTGTGGCACATACATCTTATTGACTCACTGTTTGCATTGGATATTGCTTGAAATCCAAACAAATGTGGTTCTCAGATATTTACTGCGTGAGACTGCCATGACATGAGTACTTTATTATAAATCAAATTATTGTGATATAATTTCATGTTTAATTCATGAGATTCGAGAGACCCAAAACATACAGTAGATCAAATGTAATTTACAGTACATTCAATAAAGTAATTCAATGTTATTCAGTCTTACCCCAGTATCTTGTCATGGGTTCATCCAGAGCTTGGTGCTCCACTGTGCAGGTGTACTTGTCCCCCTGTTGAGGGGTGAACTTCAGGGTGGAGAACTGGTTGAAGGAACCATCATTATTTATGTGAACTTGGCTTAAGCTCACCCCACTGGTCACATTCTCGTTGTTCTTTGTCCAGCTCACCATGAGTTGAGGGGGGTAGAACCCAGTAATGTAACAGATGAGAGTGTTCTCAGATCCCAAATGCACCTCATCATGGGCATACATAGCACTCATAGGAGGCGCTGTAAATTTAAGATGATTTAATTTTATTCAAGGGATTGAATTCAAAGGATGCCAATCACTGAACTCAATAAAAACACCCAATCAACTTCACATTATGGACTAATCATTCTCTCACATTGTTGAGTAAGTTGGCAGAAGTTTCATTTGGTGTTATGAGCTCGATGATTTATCACCATGTCATGAAATCAGCATCACTGAAGCTAATATTATGTTAACATACTGTGTGATGCTAGTGTGTTTATGTTTAAAGACACATTTCTGACACGAGTAATAAAGTTCATTGTGACACCTAAAAACTGTAAGCTATCAAGATCTAGCTATCTTAGTGATCTGTTAGCTAGCTACAGGTGAGCTAACGTAGCGTCTCGCAGAAACGCAGACATTCTTGGGAGGGGCTTTGCAAACAGTCTGTACTAGACTGTGCACAGGTTACGGTGTGAGAAAGGAATTCATGTTAAATCAAATTTGACTTTCATAGTTATAAAACCAGGCAAGCGATTTTTTCTTTTTACCCTCAGGGTTCTCCCTACAGTCACCAATTGTTAAAGAAAATAGGAAACATCAACCTCGGGCATTGTAACCAATACATGTGGATTTGATTTCAAACCAAAGAATAGAAAACCAGCTGTGAACAATTTTGAAGCGTTATGTTGACTGACAAGGTAATAAATGCGATTTGGGTTTCATTCAGTTTCGGTTTCATTTATCTCTGGTGAGCCGCTGACATATTGCACATGATGTAACTGTACAATGAAGTGATAGAAGGTGCAAAAAGACCCTTCATTCACCCTGTAATAAGGCATTTTACCATCAAAGTGACTACGAAGCTGGTAAATTAACCTAAAAACAGCATTAAATGTTGCCTTGTGTACCTTTAGGAGGTTGTAGATGACACTCTATATACTCTTAGACCTGTATATTTAATCTGTTCTGAACAAGCTGCTGTTTCTCTTTAAGGAAGCTGTTCCTCTGAAGTTCTCACTCTTCTCTGAAGTCCAGGCTAATATTTGTGCAGAAAAATTGTCATTACAATGCAGATATTTTGATTGAAAAGTAAAATGCATTTGCAAAATACTCTGCATCTTACCCTCTGCCTCTGGAGGATAACCAAGTCCTTGTGCAACAGGCTTCATTTGTTCCTGAAATTCCATCATTTCATTGTACGCATAGGCATATACTAGTCCATAGAATCTCTCCCAGGACACATCGTCTACAAAGTAGGGTAATGTGCTCACCACTTCCTTAGCCTCAAAGTCCACATACAGTACCTGATTTCCTTTCAAATTTGCTGAAAAGTATTTCTTGTCTGTGTCACAGTAAATGTCATTGATGGCATCTTCATAAACAACTGCAACACAAAAGAAAAAAAAACACACATTACCTCTCAGCATACATTCCTAACTGGCTGGAGGTGTATATCGTCATAAAATGAGGCAGTTGTCCATATGCACAGAGCCACTTAAGCCATCCCATGCATTTTTGGTAATTATGATAACATTGGAAAACAATTGTAAGTACAAAATAAAGCTAGCTATGAGCTAACTACGAAATGAACCCTGAACTGTCGATCTGAGGAACATCGATAGCTGTTATCAAGCTTAGTTAGACTTACTTTGGATAGTAAAGTAGCATAAGTGCACTATAACACTAATACTAATGCTTAATGTGAATCCAGCCTCCTGTACTTAACAAACCTGAATGTGTCACCTTGTTCCACTGGAAATGAGAGTACTGTCTTAACATCTGTGCATTTGGTCCATTAAAGCAAACTTAAACCTGCTGCCCACTCTCTCCATGTGATTAGTGAATTTTGTACATGGTCCCAAAATACAATACAGAGCCTGGCAAGGGCCATGGTGGCAATATTGTGTTCCCTCGCAATATTTTTGTGTTCGCTTGCAATACTTTTACATTCCCTCGCAATACTGTGGCTTCTGTGTTTCAGGCTTCATTGATAGCCCACCACGCAGCAGCATGCAGAACCTGAATTCCCATACTTACAAGCCCTCATGAGTGGTTGGGAGCTTGGGATCCCGTCGAGTCGGCAATATTGCAAATATTAGTCTCTATGCTCTTTGTAAGGGAATGCAAAAAGTATTGCAAGGGAACGCAAAACTATTGCGAGAGACTCTGCAGAGTCAATGTTTGCAGAATGTTTGCATGTCTACAGAAGCCAAGGAAAGGACAAAAGAGGTAAGGTAAATGATATGTGAATACAGTATGTTCTCTTTAATACTGCACACATCTTATTGTGGAAGGTGTGGGTGCAATGTTCGCGGGTTGATTTTAGGGACATGCTCCGTAAAGAGCAAAAGTTGCAAAGGGTTTCTAAAAATATTACATAGTTGAGTATGTTTCATCATTCTGCCAAAAAAGACATTGTACACAGTGGCTGTAGCCTACAGTGCATTTTCTCTGTGCAACTCTCTCTATGTTCAATAGGATTCTGCCAGAAACGCAGGTTAAACTGGAAATGTACTGTACTGTTTTTGGGTGTTTCAGTTTTGTGTATCTGTGTACACTGATAAAATAATTAAGCAATATAACACAAGTAGGGATTGGGTTGGTAACAAATATTCCCACAGGTGGGGTTTGGTCGCAGGCACAGTAGAAGGCATGAGCGCACAAAGGAACACTGGTAAATGGCATAGGAGGAAATGTAATACTTCTTCATAAATAAAGTGACATATTTCAAATATTTCCCCTTATAGTTTATATGTGGATGTCTGATTCTTTTCAAGCTGAAAGTTTTGATATTGCTTTGCAAAGAACTGATGACTTCTAGTAGAACGCAAAAGTTTTGTGAGAGAACACAAAAAGTCTGAAAGTCTAAAAACTATTAACCACCATGACTCTAGCTCAGTAGAAACACACCAAACAAATAAAAAAAAGATGGAGCTAAAATGAATCTGTGTTATATGCTCCATTTTACTAGTAACAAAGAACAAGTAAATCCGTGACCATTTAATTTGTGGTCTACCTAACAAAAAACCCTTTTTGGGAATGTTTTCAGGTAAATGCAAACCTTTTTGTGTACATCGTTTAAGCTAAGTCAGCTTATACATTGCTGTGTATAGATGAGTCAGTCAACAATTACTATTACACTCATGGCTTTAAAAATGTTTCTACTTACAGTGACTCTCTGTGCAGAGCAGTGTGCTGCATGTAACCCATACAGAAATAATAGTAAGCTTCATAATAACTTCTATTGCCTCAACTGCTGCTGAACAACATGCTCTAAGAACAGGAAATCAACTACAACTGGCAAGCATTCTACACTTCTTTAAATAGGTGACAAATTCACAGAAGTATCCAACAGGAGAGCAACGTTTCCTCACACTCATGAGTATCTAAGCAAAAAGTGCATACAGGGATTACAGGAACAAAGATTTTAAAAAGAAAAGGCTGTATCTAGCTATGTTATAAACATGGAAAGGGAAAGACTTGGGGGCTAAGTCTTCCTAGTTTTTGTTCATTTACGGTGCATATCTCTACTTTGTTGCAGTGGTCTCCTGCTTAACTGGTTTGATAAAGCAGTCTGCCTGGATATATACTGCACAGTAGCCTCTCTATTTTATAACTGGTCGATAGTGCTGTGTGACATTGACTTTAACTCACTGTACTAACACAGCCAACAACTGTCTTTGGAGCACCATGTCCTGCTCAAGGCTACGTACTATTCTTCTCTTGCCACTGGTATATCTAATCTTGAGAGTAGGTGAGTGCAAAAAGAATGACAATAATCCAACACATCTAAAAGGTTCCAATAAGGCAAAGGAAATCTGCATGTCATGTGCTTTTTGTTTCTGTGTTTGTTTAGATGGATATTGCCAATACAGATGGATGAGATGCTACTCCAACTCTGTGGACCTGTCTGACATGGTATATGTGGAGTCATACTTTTTTAATAAAATGGAATTCTTAGTGTTTAACAGCACTGTCAGTAGCTATGTCGGCTACTCGGGTTTTGGAATGCTTATAGCAAATCTGAAGAATCATGATGCAAACCTTTTGCGCTATGAGCGAGGCTCTGTTGACAGACTCTGCAAAGTCAATGCTCATATCTACAAAAGCCATGGAATGGACAAAAGAGGTAACGTGAATGATATGTGAATACAATATGTGCTCTTTAATACTGCACACATTTTCTCAGCCCTGCTTGCTGAAACTTCATTTACTTGTTCGGGACATACTCCGTAAAGAGCATATGTGAAGGGTTTCAAAGGGTTTCTAAAAATATTACATAGTTGTGTATGTTTCATCATTCTACCAAAAAAGACATTGTACACAGTGGCTGTAGCCTACAGTGCATTTTCTCTGTGCAACTCTCTATGTTCCATAGGATTCTGCCAGAAACGCAGGTTAAACTGGAAATGTAGGAGTTGGGTTGGAAACCGATATACCCACTAGGAAATGTGATACTTATTCATAAATGAATTGACATATCTCAAATATTTCCTCTTATACTGTATATGTGGATGTGGATGTCTTTACATGTTTAAAAGTTCTGACAACTGATTGGATTGATATTACTTTGCAAAGAACTGACTTCTAGGAGATATCATGTAACTCCTGGGCAAAAAAAAAAAATAGGCAAACATAGAGTTAGACAACTTGCCCAATTTCCTGAGTTTTTTTTAAAGAAAACAATGGGAAAACCATGCCCTTCTAATCATGGTTACCGACGACTGCATGTATACAATACAGAGGGGATGACATTCTGCATGGGGTAAACCAAACTGATTCAGGAACCCGACATGTACAGATAGTGCTGCCGTAGTATCTCTGCTTAATATTATACTACGCCAGGGAACTCTTCAAAGGCTTCAGATTCTCCAACTGGTTTTTCTAGCAACCAACCAGTGAACAGAAATCAAAGGCAGAGCCAGTAGGTTTAAAAGTTCGAAGTAGACATATGCCTATGAAGAATGTCCAGGCTAACACATTTCACCTGTTTTTATGAAACAAGAAAAAGTAATCATACAAAGATAAATTATGCTTCCCTAATATCACTGACAAAACAACTGCACTCTTACAGTTAAGCCTACTGTAAAGCTGAATTTGGTGAGGCCAGTCAGCGGCAGTCACCCTGCCATGCTCATGTGCAGTGCATACAACTTCTACCCAAAGATGATCCGTGTGACCTGGTACAGAGATGGCCACCAGGTGACCAGTGATGTCTCAGCCACAGAAGAGCTGGCAGATGGAGACTGGTTCTACCAGGTCCACTCTCACCTGGAGTTCAACCCTAAACCTGGAGATAGGATCTCCTGTGTGGTGGAGCATGTCAGCCTCATGCAGCCTCTAGAGATCGTCTGGGGTGAGTTTGCTTAATAAATTCTTGTCAGTGTTTGAAGAAATCTGATTCCTACAGGAATAGGGATTTACCATGCATGAAACTTGAACATCAAATCTAGTGTTGTAAAACACTTTGGGGTCAACTCTGGGCTCTGAAGTTGCTGCTTTCATTTTTGTATACAGCATTTTTTTTGCACCACTACATCACATCTATTGCACAATTACATTTTTGCACTACTACTTATGGGACACTGTTGGTGTAGTGGTTAAGGAACCCACCTCGCATTCTAGTAGCCTGGAAGAATGTGGGTTTGAATCCCGGTTGCCACCATTGTGCCTACAAGCAAGGTACTTAACCCTGAGTTGCTCTAGGGGAGACTAGCCCTGAACAGCCAACAGCTTTGAATAAAAGCATCTGCTAAATGCATAAACATACTTACATAATTCTTTTTGAAAAATTTTAGACTCTGAAGTTGCTGCTGGTTTTGTATATAGCATTTCGTTTTACACTATTATAACACATCCCTTTGCACAATTAAATTTTTGCACATGATTCTGTACTATCACGAGACAACATATAGGAATTTTTTGCTGCTTGTGACATTCTTGTGTTTTTGTCTTGTGATCTTGTCTTGTTTAGTGTTGGGAAATGTCTTGCATCTCTAGCCAGAAACATACTTTCAATTCCTCTCTCTCTCTCTTCTCTCTCTCTCTCTCTCTCTCTCTGAGAAAGAGAGAGTAGGAGTTATCCAGTATTCAGTTTTGTGTTGCTATCATATCTGAAATCCTTTTCGTTATACAATTGTCCTACCAGACTCCTCCATGCCCGAGGCTGAGAGGAATAAGGTGGCCATTGGTGCTGCTGGACTGGTGCTGGGACTGGTGGCCTGTGCTGCTGGACTGCTCTACTACAGGAAGTCTTTAGGTTAGAGGCCGGCTAATAGAAGCAGACAACCTATATGAAAATAAAGCTATGGTTGTAGATGCTAAATGCAAATGCTTTGACGTTAGCATTTGCACCATAACTATGTTTTGTAGCTTGTGTTGAAGATGCTGGCTAGCTAGCTCTGTTGTTTTTAATGCATCTCATGAATTTTCATGATTTTTGTCCTGAATGAAAGTATGTAAAGGCCTCTAGCAATAGACCCGTAAGTGTTGGAATAAACAGACCATGTGCGGAGGACATCTGCTATTCAGGTACACCATTGCTCTTCTAAGAACAATCCCTATTTAATGAGCTCGTCACCAGTGGCTACAGACCATTAACAAATAGACAGAATACCACAGTATCAAAAGATCTACAAAAGGTACTGGGGTATTTGTGCTTAAATCTAGTTAAAGATACACATCTAGCAATATGCCACTGTTTTAGTGTCCTTTTTATCAGACTATTTAGTTTGGTGTCATCTTCAAATTAATTTGGATGCCATGTACTTACACATGTAAGTATCGTAAGTGCTTGACAGCATGACATTGCTGGTACTGGCATCAGATAGCATGTTCTAGCAGTAACAATAATACTCTGGGAAGTGCTTGGTAGGTGTTGTGTACCTTGTTGGCAGCTACACTCAGTGTAAGGATACATTCCATCCACTGACTAACCTATTGGTTTTCTCTCATGAGAAAGAGCTTCAGGCCTTTGAATAGCTTTTGTATCTCTCCTACCTCTGCCTCATTTCCAACATGCGGTTTGATAATGTTACACTATCAAATAGCTAACAGTGTTTGTTTAACATATGTGTATTCAAACTTGATTATTTACAATGTTTTTGCATTTGAGACTATTGAGGACAATTTCTTGGTATCCTCTGATGAAAATGAATGAATAGAACATGTCACGATGGCATCCTCTACTGGCAAGATTGAGTAAATACAGGTTTAACTGCTTAAAGGGGACAAAGAAAGCAAAGCAAGACAGAATACTCCATTTGACCATTCAATCAGTCCCCCCAAGATTCTTCAGGCCTTTTTTGTGATTATTGCGATCTAAAATGCCTGATTTTGTGGCAGGTTTTGTAAAACGTTTCGGCAGAAGTTGCAATGTTTTTAGGCATTTTGTTGCAAGAAAATTGTAAGAGGAGCAGGTGAAAATTGAGAAAAGTTGTTTAAGTGATTTATTGATTTATTTATTTATTTATTTATTTATTTTAAGTCAGGGAAGGGGGTAGTTGTTGCATCATCATCACCATCATCACCATTATCATCGTCATCATCATTGTCATTATCATATTGGACTTCTTTGATTGCATTGAGAAGGCTATGGATTTAAGTATTAACACATTTTGATTGAAATTCCTTTTAATTTAATAAATGAGAAAGCTCTGCTTAGAAGCATTATAGCCTAACTTCAGAATTCAAGTTCACATTGAAAACCGAGGTGGAAAACGGTGGAAAAAGGATTTAATATTTGTGTGTGTATTTTCTGTTTGCGGGCCACATCCTGAAAAATCTAAACTGCCAAGAGCCAATGCAAGAAGAATTTGCAGCACTGCTACATATCCTCTTTTTATCTGTTTATTTAAGTGGGAAAACTGTGAGAAGGAGTGAGAGAGATGCGCACAGTGGAAGTGGGCCCTGTCACTCCTCAAGATAGCCTCACCTAGCCAACATGATAGCCTCACCTAAATAGCTAAACACAAGACAGCAGCGCAAAATATCCATGGTCAGTAGCAGCTGTTTTTGCCGGCAATTGCTGCTGTGGTAAAACTGTTCTAACCTTTACATGTCTCAGACTGAGTCAATGCTAACATCCAGTGGAAAGCCTGTAATCAAATTAAGGTAAACTTTCTTAAGGTAAACTAATTCAATAGTAACTATGAGGTAATGCAATACAAATGTAGCTTAGTGAAGCACTGTTGTTGTTGTTGTTGTTGTTTTTGTTGACTGTATGTTGAAGCGTTTTGGTTGGTTTGGGGTATATTTTATGTCTCACTTCTCCTGTCTTCTGTCTGCTCAAAACAGACCTGAACCACTACAGATAAGCTAGCTGCCACTTAGCACTTAGCAGGCACAAGATATTTGAACAGGATACTTCTCTTACTGGCTCTTTGCAAATCACTTTCTTTGCGTTTGTGACGATGCACTGCAGAACTTGCTTTAATGATCATATCCACAGGATGGATCCTAATCATGTCCACATTTGTCTCACTTCTCCTTTCATCTTGGTGTGAATTTGGGTTGTTGTTTGAATTAAGTGTATCATTTTGTTATTGATATTGTCAGATATTCTGTTTTTTGTTGTGATCTTTTCAAGACACTGGTTGTGTGACATTTGTTGTGTGTCTTTTTGTTTAGCTAGACAAACACTTACTTCAGTTTATCCTGATTACTTTACTTGCTACTGGCGACATCATAGACGCATATGATAATCTACTCAGCCCAGACAGGCTTTGTGACTGAAGAGCCTGCTGTCAGTCCTCCTGGGATATTACCCTTCAGCACAACAGTGGTTTTCAAAGTGTGGATGGGGCCTAGATTAAAGCTGCTACTAGTATGTAGTATAAGAGCATATTATACATTTTAACTGGGCGAGGTTACTTAGCAAACCTGCTAGTTGGGTGGCAAGAACAGCGTATTCTCCAATGGGATTGAATAGCATCACTATTAACCTAACCCTTCATGTTGAATTTAACCAAGATAAAAAATAAAAAAATTAAAAAAACATTTTGTTGTCGTGATCTTATTAACTGAATGTATGTTTTAGAGGTCGCTGCTGTTTGTTAAATAATATCTAGGTGACAATCATCTGCTTCAATTTTTAGTTAATAGCTTAGCTACAAGATGCTTCTAAACTCCCCCACAACAATTATAGCATATATACTTCATATTTACTCTGCCTATCCATTTGATAGCCCATATCCAATATTTTGCAAATTGATGTAAATTGATATGACAGAAGTGCAGAGCACTGTACTGTCTGTACACCAGTATGTTGCTGTATATTGTAATGCACTGATCTGTGTTATGCTTCCTGTGTTGGTGAAAGCAGTGGCCTTTTAACCTCATCTCAAGTTTGTGTGTGTGCAAGTGTATGTCCAGTTATATGACAATATGTTTGCCCATCCTTCCCTGCCCCCCCAAAAAAAAAAACCTCCAGAATTCTGCCACTCAAATGTTGGCAGGTATGATCATCATGCTTTGCTGTTTTTACTGGCAAATACTTTGCTATCTCCACGCTCCAGCAACTGTAGCTTTGCATCGGCTAAAACGCCCTGTTCATTCAATTTTGCATGTATATGAAATGACAGATAAAATAAACAAAACTAAACAAAAAAAGCAGAAAACAAAACAAGGCAGATTAGTCCATTCTATGATAGTGAAACTAATCTGCTCCAAAATCGCTGCCTTCATGTTAGGATTGTTGAGATCTACATCTCCTTTGTTTGATACCACCAAGCTCAAAATCTGTTTTATGGCTGTCATGAAACATCACACACACACACACATGCACACACACACGCGCGTACAAATAATTACATCATTGCAGTCGGAGAGTAATATTAGCCTGAAGAGCATTTAAGTTGGTGGGAGCAGACCCAGCAAGCACTTTGTGGGCTAACACAAGCACACACACACACACACACACACTTTGTCCAAAGTGATTTACAACATTAATAAACATTACATTATTATATTTTAAAGACAAATAGCCTGTAATGAGAGGAGAGATGTTGGTTTCACCACACTACAGTCAGCAAAATGCAACATTTCTATCATGATATCTAAAACGTATACTCACATTGTTGGCAGACAAATGGAAGACACAAATGGATATCCAAGAAGAGGCCAAACCAAATCGAATGTCCCTCTCCGATCTCCAGGAACAGCAGCTCATCCTCTGGACTCTCGATGCTCACAAGATCTGAAAATAGTGAATTGATGCAGGCTATGCACTGAATACATCAATGCTTTACTATAAAAGTGGGAGGTTAGAAGAGAGGCAGTTAGTTCAATGGTTGGTAAGTTACTTATATGTAATTGTCCATTTAGAGAAATGTATTTATTGATTTATGTTTATGTGTTTTCATGTATTAAGCAGCTTGGTACATCATAATATAAGTTAGGGGACTTTTACACAGACATGTACAATACTTGGTCTAGATTACACAAATAATAGCCACAAAGGACAAACTGATTTGGGCAAATATTTTCACTTGTAAAAACTCAAAAGAATAATGGTATTAAGAAGTACATTCATTATTTAATTTAGGCCATTTTTGACTACAGACAACATACATGATAGTGTTTTGGGGGAAAAAAATCTGAAATGTATTTTATTTATTCAAATAGGTAAAGTATGTATGTATGTCAAGATCAAGTATTTCAAATAGGAGAATATATAAAGTTAACTGCTGATTCCACCCCTAGGATTGAGCCTGGTCTATCAGTCATGTCTAGACTATACATTTTGATGTTATAGTCAGGCTTGTCAGGCTACTGTAATTCATGAACGTAAGACAATGGAATGGTCAACAATGGAAACCTATTGACGTGCTGTACAACCAACTACATTGTTTCAGTCAATCATGAATGTTCATTTGATGGAATAGACAACAAACATGATAGTTTTTCTTAATGAATCTGAACTTTTTTTATCCATTCAAATGGGTAATGTGAATTCTCCTCCTTATCCAAGACATGGGGAAAGTGTTGATTGACCAAGTTGAAGGCACCCTCAGCATCAGCAGTGATGAATTTAGGTCTAACCTGTGAGGAAAACATGATCCAAGTTAATATGTTAGCCCTATGGGCCCCAGCTATTTTCAGGGTAATTTCACTACATTTACTTTTAAGTCATCACCAAATATCTTTTTTTCGTTTTTTTTTCCGGGCAGTCTATGTGTTGTGTTTGGTCTGCTACTACATTTACATTTACATTTAGGCATTTAGCAGACGCTTTTATCCAAAGCGACTTACAAAAGAGGATAGCATTCAAGCTACTACTACTACATGTTACCACTTGAATATACATTACATCAGCCTTATATCAAGAAAAACTAAAATATTTTTCGTCTGAATTTCCAGTTTTAGCTAGCACCCTGTCTGGCAACCACAACTGAACTGTAGTTGATTTGAGACATGTGACAACACAGACAGGCTTTGTTCTAATTCTACATCATACTTGACTACAGAAATCCTATCCTAATTTAGTGATTGTCTCCATGCAGACCCTACATATTGCAAAATCACACAGATTGACAGTTTACAGGTGTCTAATATATAGATATATAATATAATATATATATATATATAGAGAGAGAGAGAGAGAGAGAGAGACAGAGAGAGAGAAAAATAATATTCTTATTGGGCCATTTAGTGTGGATGATTTTCTTTTCAACAAAATGTCAGTGGTGAAGTCGTACAGTAATCTTTACAAACTCTTTGGCTTGTTCCAATAATGGAGCAGTCCAGCAGCACAGACCACCAGTCCCAGCACCATTCCCACAGCACCAAAGGCCACCTTAATCTGCTCAGCTTTAGGCATGGAGGAGTCTGGGAGTATATAAAGGATGTTTGTACACATACATTTACTTAAAGTCTGTATGTAGACAGTATTATAAAAGCAATGTAATGCACCAGGCAGAACTTATGCTACATCATAACACTTTATGACAGCCATATGACTTAGATGATGACTATTTTAAATAATCATATTAATTCTAGTAATGGGTGTGCAATGTATATTCAGACACTGGGATATTTACCAATCATACATTCATGTTTTATTCTTCATCATGATAGATTACCTGAATGACAGTAAAGTCTACATACCTACCCAGTACCCACCCACCCACTTACCGATCAACATACAATAGCCTTGTAATAGGCTTGCTTTCTAAAGTGGCCTAGAAAAATACTGCTCATACCCCAGACGATCTCCAGAGGCTCCTTGAGGCTGACGTGCTCCACCACGCAGGAGATCTTCTCCCCAGGACGAGGACTGAAGTCCAGGTGGGAGTGTATCTGGTAGTACCAGCCTCCATCCGACAGCTCTTCACTGGTTATCATAGTACCCGTCACCTCCCGGCCATCTTTGTACCAGGACACTTTGATCATCTCTGGGTAGAAGTGGTACGCGCTGCACACCAGCATTGCAGGATAGCTACCAGTGGCCTCCTCTGGATCCCCCATTCTTAACCTCACAGTTGGTTCAACTGCAAGACAGAGTTTTCTGCATCATGCACACACAGTGGGAAACAGTGATCGTGATGCTATAGCACACAGTTAAAGTTTAAGTTAAAGTTAAACACTATTTTCCTTTTTTCACACATTATTCAGATGTGTTGACCTTTTGACTTATTGTACTTGTTCAGTGTTCAGTCACCGCAACCACAAAATTCATCAAAATTTCTGCTGTTCACTATGACGTGTTAAGAAAATCAGCAAAATCTACTGTAAATTAGGTATAGCTACATGTACTGGTCATAATGCAACTATCCTGTGATCAGTATTGAGTAGGTCACTTTTCAATATATATCCATAACATAATATAATCCATTACATTACTCTATGTGAGTAACGCAGTCTGAATACTCTGAATTACTTACATTTTTGACTGCTGCTGCTGGTTATTTGGTAGGTGGTGCATGCCCTAAGGGCCTGTTATTTTTTGCACAATATTTAATTCATAGCAAAGGTTTGGATGTAAACAGCTACAGAAAAATAAAATATTTTGCAGGCCATGTTTAGATATTCTATTCAAAACAATACTGTTGATTATACTCTCAGAACATTATTGATAAGTACTGACAAATGGTGCACTTTAAGATTACAACGTTTCATGCAGTTAATTTCTTCCCAGTTTCACCCCTTTGACTGCTTTAATTTCATTGTGTTCCAATGATTGACAATGACAATGGCTACGTACGAATGCTGCAAATGCTACGCTCTGCCAAGGACAGTTTATGTTTTGAAGAGGTGCGCCTCAGGAGAAAAGTAAAGGGATGCATTTACTGATTCATGTTGAAATTCTGTTTTTTTCTAGATTCAAGATGTCTTTTTCTAAACGTTCTCGACCTTCTATTTCGTAAAGGTTTGGTGCCCCCTCGAACACTTGGTGCCTCCACCCATAAGCCACATGACATTTCATTAATTCATTCATTCATTCATTCATTGTCTGAATGTCATTTCTAAGCAGTTCAAGGTGAATACAGATAATTATACAAAAGTGCACCGGCTACCTAAGGCTTCCCTGGAAGTCAGTCTGCCTTGCCTATTTATGAGGGCTATGCTATGATCAAGGTCCGCTGTACTATAAACAGTGCTACTTAGCTACAATGCATGAGTTTATATCAGATAAAGATATTTACCTCACCTAAATGTGAGAAATCTTTGGAACAGAATTTAACCATTTAACCCCCTTATTCTCAAGCAAGTATGTTACAAGTTATCAATGGATTGACAACCACCAAACACAGTTTAAAATATGTGCGTACCTACATGCCGGGCCCAATTTAACTTTTGTTATTGTAATCCATCATTTTTTTTTAACAATTGTATTCTGATGAATATCTATTTTGATTGTAACAGTAATGGAATACCAAATTTTTGTAATCTCAATATGTAATGGCGACATAGCACACATATTCCGTCACTCCCCAACACTGCCTAAGATACTGACATGTTAACACATATGACAATGGACATATTCCATTGATTTCACCAGGATCCAGAGGCATCACTAGAAATTTTAGGCCCTATGACAGAAAAAAATTTTGGGCCCCCCAAGCACTGATTATTATTATAATAAAATGTTCTCTGGGGCCCCCTGTCAGAGCAAGCCCCTTCTAACACCCCTTTTTTAACCTCATAACAAACTGAACATGACTCACCTTTGACCTAATCTGACAAGTACGATTCATGTGTTGAACTCCTTACAGTTTTTTTTTTTTTTTTTTCACTAGTCATACTCACCTGTCCTGTTCCGAAGGTTTCTGATAAAAACTACAGCATTAGGTTTGCAGAAGGCATCTCTCATATCCCGCATACTTTTTAGAAGTGCTGAATTGTTGTTAAATTTCAGTGCATTGTATACTCCAAACTCAGTGTAGCCTACAAATTTCCCCACAGTGCTGTTAAACTTCACGAATTCAATTTTGTTGAACACATCAGAGCTAATGTACTCCATATCATTCAGGTCCCAGGAGTTATAGTGGCAGTGATCCACTACAGAGTAGAAATATTCATCAGCTGAATCTGCACAGTAAAAAAAAAATACCATTAGCAATGTCTTGCAATCAGCAATTTGTATTCATTACATATGGCAATATAATGAAACAGAAAACCTACCCACTCCCAAAAGAGCTAACCAAACGAGGGCCCCAGATATATAATGTGCTAAGGACATGTTGTTGCCACCTGAAAGAGCTATGAGGGAGGCACAGAGAAACTCATATAGTATAGAGACAGGGGCATGGAAATTGACCAATCAGTGTTATGCAAAGAGAATGTAGGGCGTTTCTATGCAGAGCTGTGGCAGAAAGTCTTGGTGATTGATCCAAGACAGATGCAACAAAATGGCAAAATGTGTTTTTGTTGTTGTTGTTGTTGATGATGATGATGATGATGTTTTTCCTGGATTATTTTATAGGTGCAATCTCAAGACACATCAAATAAGTGGAACAAGCACATTTAGGGCAGCTGTGCACAGTTAGGGAGCTCAGAGGCCGGTTTCCCAGAGCCCTCTTAACACTAAGTTGCTCTTAAGTTGCACCTAAACCTCTACCTTACGGTTATGACATGATTACCAACATGTTTTTAGCTTAAGTATATCTTCTGTAAGTCATACTTTTGTAAGAGGGGTGTGGACCACTCTTTAGCTTTATTTACAGTTGTTTTTTAGCTTAAATGCATATCTTACAGCTTAAAAATGTCATGTTGGTCTCAAGACTCTTACTGGCACAGAAGATCTGCATATGGTTGCATTCCATAAATAGGAAAAAACAAACAAATTTGCTTCATTTTTTAAACCCTCTAAATTGCAAACGTCACCTGCACGTCATATGGACGCACTAAGCATGCCAACTTGCATATTTTTGCACTTTTTGCACTTTGAAAAACTGGCGGTGGTGGCACAGGTGGTAGAGGTGCTGTTCGGCAACCGAGGGGTTGCAGGTTGGAGCCCCACTCTGCCTGACCCCATTGAAGTGTCCATGAGCAAGATACTAAACCCCAAATTGCTCCCGGTGACAGGTTGGCACCTTGCATGGCAGCCTCCACCACCGGTGTGTCAATGCATGTGTGTGAATGGGTGAATGTGAGGCATACACTGTAAAGTGCTTTGACTCATACTCGTAGGAGTAGACAAGCGCTATATAAATGCAGTCCATTTACCATTTACTTTAATGCCCATAAAAGAAATCTCACGCATGCTCAAAAAGATGCAAATGACAACAATTGATGCCAGAAATGTGGATTGAGCCTCTTAAGATTAAGTTAAAAACAACTTAGTAATGAAGAGTCTGAAGAGACAGTTTGAGGAACGGAACACACAAAGAAATATGAACAACTTTGGTTATATAGGATCTTTAGAGTCTTCTTAATGTGCTGAGTGAATGTTGTTGGGAAACTGGACCCAGAGCTGTAGAGATCAGGATCAATATTCTGGGGAACTCAAGTTGCCTATTGTGGAGTACCGGGGGCCTAACAATGAATTCTGGATGACACCTCCACTTAATGCCTTCAGTTTAAAGTCATGAAACCAAAATAAATAATTCCTCATGGCAAAATAATACAGATGGAAAGCATTAAGTTGTGTATTTATTCACAAACTATTTCATTTGTATTCAAATATGAATAAAATCTGGAGTAATCAACCCTCCCAGTTTTTATATACTGAACATGTCTTTCTGTATTTCAGATAATGCCTGACTGTAGTACATGTCTGGATTGAACATCAGTATAGACTTGTAGGACAGAATAATCTTAGTAATGAAGTATTAAACATTCATCCATCCATTATTGCAGTACAATCTTTTATTAATTCAGTCACCATTTATTTCTATATTTTTTACTTAATCTGTATTTGCTATCTTAATCAATTTGTAATCACATTTGCAAACAATTTTCACATTCATTCATTCATTCATTCATGTTGTCACCACAATTCATGTTTCACAAAATATGCAATCAGTGGACATGTTTAAATGAAAACGATTTCTTTACAAAGTAGAAAAACCAGGCATTAATGCTGTGATGTATCATGTCATGTATCGTCTATTTCAAAGTTTAGAATATCCATGATAACACAACAAGACCTAAATACAAACAATAACAGGCTACAGTAGGGCTGGGTGATGTGGCAAAACATTTGATCCCAAACTGATCAATTTTTATCACGATTAGGGCTAGGCAATAAAACCTCTAATCAAAATCACGTTTAATTAACTGGATGGGGTAGAATTGCATGACAACACCTGCGGTATGTACTTTCAAGAAACAGTACACAAATACAGTTCACAGAATAAAAACCAAAACTACTAATATAGAACAATGTTATATACATATTCATGTGCTTGATCACCAGTTAACGGTTATGAAATTTGGTTCAATTAATAAATCAATCAATTTTTTTATTTATTGCCCAGTCCAAGACTACAGACAGGACTTTGTAGTTCCATAGAAGTTGGTATGCCCCAGTCTTTCCAATGCTGAATAATGCATCCACAATAATACAGGAATGCTGTTGCATGGTGAGGCTGTTCAATATATATGGGCATATCATAGTTCATAGTTCAACACTGTCAATTTTACACAAAGACAGTATCTGCCTCAGTGCTTTCGTTTGATGAAGAAGAATGTTCCAGTCGCCACTCCCAGCAACCCCAGAGCCAGACCCACTCCACAGAACACTGATGGACCAATACTTATCTCAAAGACCGTAACATCTGTGGAAGATACACACACACACACACACACACACACACACACACACACACACACACACACACACACACACACACACACACACAAGGGCTATAATTCAATGTCATTATGAACTCATATAATATAACAATGTATAATAACTAAAACAACTTTTTTTGGGTAACAACCCCCTGTTGAACAATGAGTTTCTACCAGAGCTTAGAGCCTGAATTTTTTGTCAACTGGTTTATTATGAACAGAAACAGTATTTTACAGTAATGTTTCTCATTTTGGCTTCCACCCTACAATTGACAATCCTGAACAAAAACATATCGTTCTTGAACTGGTTAATAATATTCCTTGCTGTGGGATATAAAAATAGACTTTAGAACTTGGCTATAGTCTACATATTGTCCTTTGACCTCTGTCCTACAGCTAACCGTACAGCATCACTGTAGTTCTTATAATCTATGTTTTCCTGTAGTCTGTATGTGAACTGAATCATTTTAACATCCTTTGATGTTGCGTTTGTCAAACGAAACTGCTGTCGCATTTTATTAAAGGGTGCAGTAATATAGTGTTCTTGCTGTGTCTTCCATGTTGAACACATGTTGAAATGTTTCCAGAAATGAAAACTACTACATTTTAGCAAAGAAACTGCAGTAATGCTAGCTACTTCCAGCAATGTTTGTCACAGCCTAGTCTGAGTATGAAAACATGAAATTTGTGTCTAAAATGGTGACCTACAATATTTCCCTCTTGTGATTATAATTGATATTGGGAGGCTGCATAGGCTGCATATTTTGATTGCCTGCTGGTGGTATTGATAAGCTTCTGTCTGCTCTCCCCATTTATTAAGTGAATGACAGGAAGTGAACCTCACCATTGTTCCATTTTGAAGGAGAGGCTGAACTTTCGTGATACACTCATACACTGACTGATCAATACATTCGATCCATTTTCATATTCTCAGACCAGCTACAGGTGCATGGTGTATTTCCTTGCATAACTCAACTCAGATGAAGGCATCCTGCATATTACAATGTAATGATGAATTACTTTACCAAACTCTTTCTTGATTGGTTGCTGCAGTGCTGAGTGCTCCACAATGCAGCCGTAGATGTCCCCCTTCTGAGGAGTGAACTTCACGGAGAAGAACTGGCTGTAGGTGAAGCCATTAACATTCACCCTCAGCTGACTGGCATTCATTCCCAGAGTCACATTCACGTTGTTCTTGATCCATCTCACGTGCAGCCGGGGAGGATGGAACCCGGTCACAAGACAGATGAGTGTGTTTTCAGTACCAATAATGACATCATCTCTGGGGTAGAGTAGAATCCTGGGAGAAACTGGGGGAGACAGATAGTCCATTGAAGACTGTGCCATTACAGTAATCAAATAATGATTATATGGGACCCAAAACATATCATTGGGAACAATAATTCTCACATTCCATTTTACTAGTAGGCCTACACTATAGTGCTATTATTCTGGTCCATTTACTGAATGACACACACACACACACACACACACCCACATACACCCACACACACCCACACACACACACACCATGAAGGGAAATTCATGAGGACGTCCAAGGAAATTCTCAGATGAAAAGTTTTTTTAGAGTTAAGTTAAGGCACCATGTTTCCAAAGTTAATTACTAATGGTTTAACAACGTTAAACAACTGTGATTTTCAACATTGAAAAAAATAACCATGATTATATTTTTTTTTCCATGATTAAGCAGCCCATCATGCACATCATCAGAGTTGTGGCATCAGTGCAGTAACACCACGTAAGAGTCACCTCATGGCCTTACTCTTAGGCAAACAAATGTGAAATCAAGATAAATAAAGTAGGTAAATCAAGGGGACATCAAATGTTGCCTGCTTTGAAATAATTTGGTTGCATAATTTGGTAATTTGGCCATAATTTGGCTTTGTTCACATTTTTGTGTTAATTTCTTAATTTGTTAATTTTGCTAAATAACCTTACAGCACCCAGTTTTTCAAAACAGTACAATCTGGATCAAAATGATCTGGATTTGGAAATTGGTTTTGCTATCTGTGATCAGGTCCCAGCTGTTCAAAAATCGTTGATTGCCTATAGCAAACCATGGGATTTCCAAATCTAGATCATTAGGATCCAGATTAAGCTGTCTTGAAAAACTGGACCCAGGAGTAATGGATTTGGATTTTAAGATGAGATATTGGTAAGATATTACTTTATTTATTACAAGGGAAATTAAATGTCCCAATATCACCGTCCAGTCCAAACACACACACACACACACGCACATGCAAACTTAAACAAACGCACACAAGGAAAACAATATAGATATACAGTAAATTCAATAATAGTCTGAAAAAATTATCGAGGTGTGTTCAATTCATTTGTCTGTAAAACAAGCATTGGCATTGTCCTGCAGTGTGACCAATTGTTATTGTACTTGATAAATAAATTTAAGGAGATGATGTCATTTCTTCTCACCTTTTGCCACTCCCGGATAGTTATATGCTTTTATAACTACAGCCAAGTTCTGTTTACAGAATTGCTGTTGTCTAACAGCAAAGTCATACGTGTCAGCTTGAAAATTAATTTGACCAGCAAATACAGGTAGTGTGGTAATAATTTTCTGTATTGTGAAGTCTGCATGGGCAACCTCTTCCCCATCCACTTCAAATGTAAACTGTCCATCTGAGGCTGTGCATAAAGACACTCGGCTATCCACATATACAGCTGAAAGGGAAAATAATAATAATAATAATAATAGTAATAGCAACAACATCAACAACAACAATAATAATAATAATAATATAACAAGTATAAACAACAATAAAAGGGATCACTTGATGCCAGAGAATGCATGAGAATGCATGAGAACTCAGTGCATCTGTACAATTAGGATAGCTCACAGAGCAAAACATGGAATCACTATTTCTACTTCTATTCCTGCTATTAAAATTGAACAACTACCTTTTTATTGTGTGATTGTGTAGACAGAAGCAGAAAAGAGATTCATGCTCAGTCAGTAGTTGAATGAATGAATCTTACGTGTCCAGACGCACTTGTAATAAAGTTTCCAAACTCTTTTTTGAAGACAAAGTTATTGTATCTTTAGTACTGGACAAATATGAAGCCATTTTCTAATAATGAAATTATTTAGGCTATGCTCTTTGAGATCACAAATACGCTTTGCTATTGTTCATTGTATAAAGCCTTCTAATCTAATGCCATTGCGTTGCATTTATTTAGCCAAAAAAATGTTTACTCACTTCGTCTTGTCTCTGTACAAATGATCCCAGTAAGAACAAGCAACAATTTTGTTAAAATCATCTTCAAGAGAACTCTCAGGAACTTGGACAGTGAGAAAACATGGAAGGCAAGTTCTGTCAGGCAACAGGGACAGGCCTATTTACTCAATCATAATCACTCACCCAACAGATAGCTAGGTGTTTCAAAGTGTCATCTGTCTCTAGGCAAAAAATCCTGTCATATTCCTGTGTGAGAATTCTATCTTTTTTATATTATCATTTTTCTCCTTTTTAACAAGTAATAGAATGGTTTGATGTTCAATACATTATGTAACTGCTACCTGGAGTTGTTCTTTTGGACAATCAGAAGGCCACGGCACAACATTCCAACCTTGGCAGGCGGCTGTGCTTTCAGCTGTAGCTAGGCTCTTGTCAGACACTGAGGTTTACCCACTGCACAGCACTATCTACAGCCTACCATCTTTTACATGGCTCCAATAGCATTGCCTGGAGTAAATGTCTTGCTTTGAGAGGAAACGTTGATTCGAAATCAGTGCATTAGCACCCATAGACCTACTGTTTGGAAAGAAAATAAGGTAAAACTTTCTATGAACCCAGCATTCATAGAACATTATAAACACATTCATAAAGGGTTATAATGTATTTATGAAGCCTTATGACTAATGACATAAGTATTCATACCTGTTTATACATTCTCATGATTGTTCTCATAAAGCATTATAAAATCTTACATCTTGAAGTGTCAAAAAGCATTAATTCATTTCAATTCAATTATATTTATACAACGTCTTGTATAGTATTGTGTCATGGCACTTCACAGCAAGGAGCAGCCAAGAACAACAGGGGCAAGGAAAAACTCCTTGTGGTAAAGAAACCTTGGGCAGATCCACGGGTCAAAGGGCCAACCCATCTGTCATGCAGGAAAAGTACAACAGGGGTTATCATGATAGACTGCAGTTTGTCCATGATTTTAGCTGAGCATCATAATAATTCCAAAATACTGTCCCACAACATTATATGCTAGTCAAACCATAGGTGGTTATCAAAAGGCATGGCTGGACAGTGTAGGAGCAGCCATGCATAGTGTGGATCGGAGGGAGGGGATCGGTCATGGGGATAACATTGGAAGGGTCTATTTTGACAGTGCCACTGTGAGGAGAGGTCAGTCGCGCTCTCTCTCTCTCTCTCTCAGAGAGAGAGAAAGAATGATATGGCATGACACATGATAGGTTTGTGGCGGCACTAGGCTATAGCAGCATAACCAAGGTATGGTGCATGGCAACCCAACACTACCGTAGGGATGGTCAGTGGCTCTCATGCCTCGCAGCTGGGGGCAACAATAGAGACAGCGGTTCCCAAAAGACCCATGAGGAGTGATGATCTACTGTGCAGCATCATATCATAGCAACATCATTATAAAGCTTCAATTTGTTAATCCCTGTATTATATGCCCACTTTCTCATGCCAAATAATCAAGTGTTGCAAGCGCTCAGTGCTTTACTCTAAGTAAAGTGAGATGAACACATAACTGCTCATGAAAATCAGATACCATTACAGACATTAAGTAACGTGTGTTTCCCTCGTGTCAGAACACCAAAGAAGCTTTACGGTGCTTTGTGACACTTCAAGTTGTAAAGACTTATATGATAACATAATTCCTTAAAAGTACAGTAATGTGAACGTATAAACAGCTATGAATACTAACGTCATTAGTTGTAAGGCTTAATGAATGCATTTTAACCCTTTATGAATGTGTTTAGAATGCTTTATGAATACTGCGTTCATAGAAAGTGTTATTCTAGATGGTCTGTCTCATTTACAGTACTTCTTCCTCCTGTGCACGTGAGTTAGAGTTGCATTTTTCCCAGTGTCTTTTCATAGATCCTTATCAAGAAGAAAATCCAGTTAAAATAGAGATGACGTTGATCCCACAAAAATATTGTCATCAGAATGCTGATACCCCTTACTTTATCACAGAGCAACAGACTTTACACCCCAAATTATTACCTTTTATTGTGTTAATTGCTGGACTGTGTGCTTCCCTCAGGAGATTTGAGTGATTTTAGGGCCCTCTAGTTTCCCAGACTAACATATGTTATGACAGTAAAATTGCTGTGACCTTCAGAGACAGACTGTGTTAAGCAACAAAAGATCCATTCAGCCAAGCCAGATTGAACCTGGTTAATATGTTGTGGAAAACACCAGGATTGGCAGATGCCAAACCTGTGTTGCAACAATACAATCTGATCAGTTTAACTCAGAAGAATAGGGAACATTGACTGAGGTTGTATTAATGCAATAGTAAGATTATATTCAAACTAACCAAAGTAAATGGCATGTGCACCCTGATTAACATGTTAACTTGATTTTGCAACCTGTAACTTAAGAACTTCAATTCAAAAATGTCAAGACCAATATAAAAGCCAAAATAAAAACTACAACGTCAAAGTGTTAATTAATAACTACGTCATATTTTATGATATTGATAAAATAACCCCAATCAAAAGCACAGATAGACGCTAGCCTAAACTATGGTGCTCCTGAAATGGTTGGCTGGTTTAAAATTTTAACTAAGCTAAAGGCCACCTCACCACATTAAGAAACCAGACAGTCTTTTTAATGTCAAGCAAAGCAGTGGGGTTGAAGACATAACCAAACAGGCTTCATCAATCCTGGTACCTTACCCAAAATCAACCCGGTGCTGAGTCTGTCACTTTCTGATCCTGTGTGGGGGTTATTTTGGCCTTGTGTAAGGGCTTAATTCGTTTACACATTTGGTCAAAATACTGTCAGATACTGGAACCATCCAAATCAGGTGGAAACAGAAAGCAGAGCAGACTAAACATTAAATCATATCTATATATATTTATATATAAGAAAAATATTTATCCAGTTCCTTCAGACTCACTGTGCCAAGAAAGACCAATATAAAAATACAACGTGGTGACAAAGTCTTCTTTGTATTTTACAGTTTTATCTTAGTAACATGATCCCAATTCAAACCTTGTTCAGATAACACATCTTGCCAAAACTATGCTGTGGTGTGACCTTTACACTCTCCCCCATCTGAGGCTGGTGCCCTCTGTGTTTAATAATTAATCACATAGTGATTGGGAACGGTAAAGCCAGTTGAGAGTGAACTGACCCAAATACAGCTGGCCAGGATTATGTAATTTACGGGGACTTACATGGACCTTACATTAGCTTCAACAGGACTTTTTTTCCAATGGGAAAGAATAAGTTGGCAGTCTACAAGGAAAGACACCCACACCCAGGCACACACACACACACACACACACCTAGTTAAACCCACATGCACCACTAGCATATTCAAAGTTTGCTCTATAGGTCTATCTGGTTAGGATTGACAAGCCCATTACAAGTCATTTCTGAATCACCATAAGGCCAGGAACCAATCAAAACTACTAATCTTGCATAGGACGGGCTTTGAAGCTGCCTATGTGAATGTCAGTTAATGTGTTTTCATTTAAATTGAGGAAACATCTGTTATTGTACCGGTAATTGGTTTAAATATTTTGGTCAGCGCGTTGTTTTCATTTAATTAATTCAAGAGTAGATATTCCCACCAACTCTAAATGTCCTCTGGGAACAATAAAGTAGGCTATCAATAAGAACCAAAAATTCCTTGGATTTTCTGCTGTGCTAAAATCTTTGTAATATGTGTCACTTTGTAATAATTGTCATGCGGTCAACATGCTATCTGCAGCATATACATACATGTATGCACAAATGACACATTTGCTCTCTGATGTGTGAGCCTGGCCTAATTCATTTGCTTCCTCTGTCCACAATCATCACTGCTGAGTGTCATCCCTACCTCCTTCTGGCGGACTCCTCTCACCCTCCCCTCCTGAGTGGACTGCAACCAACACTACAGGAGGCCCATGCCAGGATTGACTCTCCATCATAGAGGCCTTTCCTAGACGCCCATGCCAGGCCTGACTCCCCTTCCCTGAGGCTTTGTGACTGACCCTCCTCACAATAGCACTGTCAAACAGACCCTTATTATTTACCCCATGGCCCATCTCACTCCTTTGAGTTTAACACTATGTCTGGCCTCTGCTACTTTGTCCAGCTATAATTCCTGATAACCACCTAAGGACTGACTACCATGTAATGTAAAGTGGAATAATCCTCTGGAACTATTATGAACCTTAGCTAAAACCATAGACAACTTGTAGTCTATCATGGTTACAAATGATTGTAATTTTCTTGCATGACCCCTGGCAGTTGGGTTAGGCCCCTGAGTCGCTCAAGGTTTCTTCCTAGACTAACTAAACATAAGGGAGTTTTTTCTTGCCCCTGTTGCTCTTCGGTGCTCCTTCTGTAAAGCACCAGAGACAATACTATTGTAAAAGGCGCTGTATAAATAAAACTGAATTGAATTGAATTGAATTGCAGCTACCAGATTTCAGTGAAGAAAATATGTTCCTTTGGTGCCCTCTACTGCTAAGTCTGAGTAAGCACTATCAGTAACAGTGGCTACACTGCATAGATGTAAAGAAAAAGAAAAACACTGACACTCATTATTAATGTGTAATAAACTAATAGAAATAATTCATAAGCAATGCCATACTTTATAAAGCTTTACCAGCCCCACTCATGACATATTGTTTAGCTGTGTTTAGAAAGGCACCACATTTGTCCCAAATACGTTGAAACCGAGTGGATTTCAGCTGGTTGCAATTCAGCAATCACACCACTAGGGACAGCTCGACTCTGGCTGTTAAAGGTAAGCTGGTCAGTAAGATGCTAATGTGGTCCCTCTTGATGCAATTTCACAATCTCACCACTAGGTGATAGTCTTTAAAAGGAAAGCAGGTCTGTGAGATGTGCGTTCCCTCTGGTTGCAATTCAGCAATCTCACCACTAGGTGCTAGACTCTAGCTTTCAAACGTAAGCTGTTAGAAAATGGTAATATATTGGAATATTGGAACATAAGCCCTGTCCCATCTTATTCAACTTCCCCAATAGGCCCAATCACCAAAGAGTTCAGTGCAGACAGAAAATACTCTTCCTCTTCAGACTTCAAAACACAATAATGGAATGACCTAAAAGGTATTTTTATCAAACGCGTCTTTCCCACACATTGAAAGGCTGATTACAAGCCAACTTAGGACAAGTGATGTTGCTTCTGTGTTTGTGGCTGTGCCTGCTGGGACTGCTGATGTTATTCCCTCACACAACCTCTAAGTGGAGCTCCCAGCTGAAAAAGGAGACTAGTGGCTGCCCAAATCATTGTGCACACAATGTTGTTTACAGTGTCTTAGGGAGTTTGAGAACTTACGGCTGAAACTAAAGTGTGATACAGAGCTGAATGTGTTTGTTTCCTGCATCAAAAATCCCTCTTATGAATTAAAACATTAGCACAACTTTGCATCGTCAGCCTCTTCTCTCAATGGTTGCCCGAAGTCCTGAATTTAATATACCTGTGCTGACTTTCTCTATCGCATTAATGCATATTCTCTGTAACTGATTTTACAAAAAAATTTTTGCCTTGTGTTTGCCAACAGAGGCAAGGAAAAACTCCCTTATGTTTAATTAGTCTAGGAAGAAACCTTGGGCAGATCCACGACTCAAGGGGCTAACCCAACAGCCAGGGGTCATGCAGGAAAAGTACAAACAGTGGTAACCATGATAGACTACAAGTTGTCCATAGTTTTAGCCAGTGTTGGCTCAGAAAATGTAGTTAACTAAGCTAACCAGTTACTCCACATCACATAAAGCGTCACTCCAGTAAAGCTACCTGAAGGCAAAATGTAGCAAGCTGAGCTACAAAAAAATGGCAGAAGTAGTTTAACTACATGTGAAGCTACTAAATGTACAAAAAGGCCTATAATTAAATAAAAATATCCACCCTTCTGCTAAGATTCTATTAGTGACCAAAATATCAGGTATCAACAGACATACAATAGTAACTAACTAATAGTAAGTAATTGTACTTTTATATAGGTAAAAGGTTTTTAAAACAAAAATCTTAGGGTGTTGCCTAATTTAGTGTATAGAGTATTCCTTATGATGCCTACAGCATTTTGCACTATATATTCTCTAGTATATAATGCTTTCTAATATGATTTTACTATTGAAAACTGACCATAATTTTCACGTGTGAATGATTGATTTTTGTATACATTGTGGACATTTTTGTTTAATTATGGCACCTCTCATGCAACAAATGCATCACATTATTGCAAAGAACTGAACTTCCATACATGGCTTAGATGGAAGTTTTGCTGCTGTGAGCTGATACTTTGAAAATGTAGCTTGTGGGAAAGCTACCACTCTACATGGCCAAATTTAGCCAAATATCTAAACTACAGAAAAGCTATCAAATTCAGAAAATGGTTTTGCTACATCCACACCACTTAGAAATGTGGTTAAACTAGTAGCTTTGCTACTAGTAGTGAAGCTACTGCCCAACACTGGTTTTAGCTTAGCATCATAATAGTTCCAAAATATTGATACTGATGCTGATACACTTGTAGGCTACTAAATTTGCTTGTTGTGTTTCTTACTCACGACACTTGGTGAGCTCAAACAACAGGATTATAGGATAAATTATGCCAGAATATCTCTCAAATAATGGAGAGATTACTAGAGATTACTTGTCATGTACAGTAGTTGGTGCACTGCTGATCAGTTGTCATACACCTTACTGCACCGCTCTGCGTCTTAACATTTCTAACCTTGAGTCTTCTTCCTGTAGTAGAGCAGTCCAGCAGCACAGGCCACCAGTCCCAGCACCAGTCCAGCAGCACCAATGGCCACCTTATGCCTCTCAGCCTCGGGCATGGAGGAGTCTATAGGTATTAAAAGCATGCATAGATTTGCTGTTTGTGTTGTGTTTCAAATACTGTAGGCCTACTATGCATAAATGGAAGATCACTTTAAACTGTGTGCATACACAAATATATCTCACTCTTAGCCCAGGCAACCCTCAGACAGCCTGACAGGGTAGAATGTTCCACCACACAGGAGATCTTCTCTCCAGGTTTAGGGGTGAACTCCAGGTGGGAATGTATCTGGTAGTACCAGTCTCCATCTGCCAGCTCTTCACTTGATAATCCTCTTCTTTATAACATTATCATCGGTGACCTCCTGGCTATCTCTGTACCAGGCCAATTTGATCATTTTGGGGTAAAAATTGTATGCGCTACACACCAGCATGGCAGAATGACCCCCAATGAATGACTTCCCCAATCTCAGCCTCACTATAGGCTCAACTGCAAGATATACAGTGGTTTTCATTGGTTTGGAGCTGTTGGGTCCTCAATGGTTGTCCAAATTTCAGAATTCATTGTAAGGACCCAGTTACACGTAGCTGGATATCTAAAAAAATGCATATTTATTTATGTGGTTGCACATATCATTTACACGTAAATGGAGGTTTCAGTCACCTAAAATGGCTACTTTTGAAAACTCTGGCCAAAGTGGAGATCTCTGAAAACTTTGACTTCAGACACTACTTGTAAATGTTGAAAACAGAGTTTTAGCATTGTGATGTGATGGTCCCTTCTCGGTTTTCAGATCTCCTGTTAGCTGGCTATTTGTTTAACATGTTTTTGACAGCCTCCCCTGGCTCTTTTTGAGCATGGTGTAAGAGGAATTATTTTCCAATACAGAGAAGGAGAATATGCCCTTTTTGCAAATACCCAGCTATGTGTAAACAGCCTAAAATATCACCACAAAGTTCTCGGACACTCTCAATTCTATGTTGTTTTGTAATCAGAAAGTCTGAGAATATTGCAGACAATTTTGACCATAAATATAGGCCCAATAAAAACTATGTAAAGCATGGACACTGGTCAATTAAAAAGAAATGTTACTATTTAGTAACATTTTGCTGTTCTTATGGCATTGCTTAAACTCAATACTGTAGCCAACACACTTTTGCTACTAATGTTTACAATATCAACATTTCTTTTAATATTACAATGTGAATGTATATGTCCAGCGGTTAAACATGACAAAAATAAATCAGTGATGTTAGTTCTTCTCACCCTCTGTAGCTGGAGGATGTTTGTAAGCATTCATGGTTGTTTTTGGCAGATTTCAAGTTTTTTTGGCAGATTTCCTGTGTTTCAACTGTGTGATCATATACACCCTCCTGGTACGCAAATGGGTCAGAAACTCAGGCAGTGTTATTGCGTATTTTGCATGGGCCATCTCTTCCCCATCTAGTCCATACATGTACTCTCCATCTGAATCCATACACTTCCTCCCCATCCTGTCCATACACGTCCTCCCCATCCTGTCCGTACACGTCCTCTCCATCTGAGTCCATACACGTCCTCTCCATCTGAGTCCATACCCTTCCCCCTGATCCTGTCCGTACACGTCCTCTCCATCTGAGTCCATACACGTCCTCTCCATCCTGTCCATACACGTCCTCCCCATCTGAGTCTCTGCATCCATTCATCACCACATTTACATGTACAACTCAAAAATACAGCATTGCAAAATTTCAAACTCACATTTCACAAAATAGTGAAATGGCCTCCAACATGCACGAATGAAAGAGATGTGAGATACGTCATTCTTCAATTAAATGGAGTTTTTCCTTAATCCTGAAGATTAATGCATGAAATTGTTGGTATTTCGGCGTCTATTCTCAGCGTACACATTTTGTTTTCCACTGCCTGACATCATGATGTACTGTAGGTTTGTCTATGATTGATTAGTCAAACATTCACAGGCATTCTTTCTTCCTTCCACGTGTATTTCTTAGGCAGTATTTGGCTTGTAAACAAGTTGTATGTAAGCCAAAAGTATGTTTAAAGTTTACCAAACCTTGTCAATAAACAGGCCACACAATAGTAATTGTGTCTAATTGTGTCTTAGCAATCACAAAGAAAGGGTATCACTTATTTGACGGTTGAATGCGTAGCACATTCAGAAAACCCTACATCAGTGCGTCATAATCAGGAATGGTGAAGCAACTATCAAGTCAAGTCAAGTAGGATTTACTGTAATTTCAGCCATATACACCGTATAGAGTGAGACGGAACAACATCTCACCATGAATTCAACTGGTGCTACATTTAAGATATATAAAAAGACATTTGAGACAGGCTACATTTAGTGCACTTAGGCTACATTTACTGCAAAGGCAAATTTAATACATTAAGCTACATTTAGTGCACACACATTATGATTATACATAAAGTGCAGCAGACAAGACAGACAACAGACAAGACCTCCACTAGAGAAATAAATGACAGTGTTACTATGGCAGCGGCCACGCACAAAAGAAGAGAAAGAGAATCAGCAGCTCTGGGTTTTAACATGTGTGATATGGTTGTGTTATCTAACCCAACATCGCAACAGTGTTGAGGTGAGGCGTTCTCTCGGAATTACTGATGATTAGAGTTAGGTTATAGGTTCTTGGCAGACGCTGTTGTCCAAAGCAACACACAAATAAATTTGGCTTGCGTCATCTAGCATAGCTTTTTCTTCGGATTAACTTTGGATGCATTTTTATTCAATTCCTATTATATTAAACAATATTAAACATATAAATCTTATGTGAAACACAAAAGGCTAATTTCACACCTCCTTAAATCCTTAAGTCAGCTGTGTAATAATATCCTATCCTTGTTTTGATGTAAGATTTCTTTTCCCAAATAAAAGCATAATAAAATAATTTACTTTCCCTATATTCCCAGCAATTCATTATCAGGACACTGACATTAGGTCTTTACCTAAAACTTAACAACTAATTTCATACATCCACTGTATACTGTATTTATAGTATATACTAAATATCCCACTTAAATGTAGATTAAATGTAATTCTGTTGCACCAGTGATTTTTAACCCAGGATAAACCTGGATTGCCAGTTTATGTAACATAAACCACTGGAGGAGGTTTTCAGTGGTTCATGGCTGCATACATTCACAGAGTGGAATTAGTAGGCAGAGATTCACACAGGAATATTTGAGATTTAGGGTTTATTTACCTCTGAAAGCAGGACCCAGTGATGCTATTCACCCCCTGAAGTACACTACATCTGTTCAAAGGGCCCAAGAGGTCAAAGGGTAAATTCATATTTGTATAATATGAGCCTGGATTTGTTGATGAGCTAACTCACTTGGTTTGCATTCAACAACAGTCATTTCCCTGACACACACACACACACACACACACACACACATCATCATCATCATCATCATCTCAGATCCCAGTACATTAATATGAAAATGCTTTAGTACTACAAGGTTTTAAGTATCACAATAGAGAATTTTAATGAACAATCAAAGCTGAAGGGAAGTAAAAACAACCTTTTGAACAGTTGTAGTTCCCAGTGACTCCCAGTAGATGGAGACAAACCATATGGTGAAGTGGACATGGTGTAATGCAATGCATTGGTTTTGACAATGCCAGTTCAAAGATAAAACATTCTCTGACTCGTGTATCAGGCCAGTAGCAAGGGCATGAGGTCGGGACACTGAGAGAGAACCTTCCAGAACACTGACTCTCTGTGCTTCCATAGACCACACCATAGCTAGCGGATCCACAAGAGAACTTTGCTGGTTGACAACCTTTTCCTTATTCACTTTTTAAATAGAGCCCCGAATGTAATAGATAAATAACATTATATGTGGTAGATAAATAACATTATATGTGGTAGATAAATAACATTATATTGTGAGCACTGACACAAGAGATGTGAAAGCAGCTCATGACAATAATACAGTTTTTGCTAAATAATTTAGCCCTGGTATTTGACTTTGAGTAAATCAAACTCAGAGCTGTTCACTTCTCTATGGGAATTGTATTCTTAATGCTAAACTATGTATTTGTGAAAAATAAAGATGAGGATAGGAAAAAAGGAATCAAATGACAATGGAGATTTATGTTTCCCTCTTTAGGCAAAGGCCACAATGCCAGGCAGAGAACCAGATCTCACCACAAGTACAGAAGTGGAATTACCAGATATATTCGGAAAGTCCCTTAGACTTTTTCACGGGCGACCAATGGCATCACTTTGATGTTATGACATCTTTTGTTCCCAAGGCAAGGCCTTTATTCTCATGTTTGCTATGGCTAATGTCCTTGCTTGTCACAATTGAAATACAGTTAATACCTAAATAATACTGAACATTAACTCAGTTTTTGTAACATTCTGTTGAGGTAAATAATTTTACCTTAAGAAACTGTACAATAAAACACATATAACACTGAAATAAATAAAACAACAGAGAGACAACATGTAGGGACACATGTGCACATAATAAAAGACACTAAAGATTGACAGTGGACAAAATAAAACAGAAAATGAAAAACGAATGGGGAAAGAATGAAATTAAAGGAGTTTTTGAGGTCACTTGAGTGCAGTTTGTAGGAAGAAGAACGAGATAATTTTATACAACATTCACCAAATAGTCAGCTCACACTAACTGAATGGCACACAGAAACTCACTTTTCGTTTCATTTTGTTATGCCCCATTCAGTTCGGTTCACTACATTGGTTCACGGTCAATGTTGTATCAAATTTTCTGGTTCTTTTTCCAACTGACAGCGCTGCCCAAACTCAAACAACAGGGCTAGAGATTGTATCACACTGCATTTCTCCTTTAAGGGAGCAGTTATAAAGTTTGTTTTTTACAGTGTAGAAACAACAAAAGAATGGGAAGAAAAACTTTGACATGATGCCAAAATTGCCTGAGCACTCTGTCCTGATATCTTCTTAAGTCAACATGCAAATCAACAAGTGCCAACTCTCTTACTCTTTCATGTTCTACACATGTGACCAGGATTAGCCCAAAATTCAAAGCAAGTAAATGCAAAATCTGTGTTCAAAATGACTAAAAACCAAAAGTATCTCATTTTGCTATTTCATTAAATTCAGCACGTATGGGCAATGACGCTTGCAAATGAATCTTGTATCAGTGTACTGTATAAAGAAACAGACGAGTCAGAAGGAACTCATGTTTCCAGATTAAGAGACTGGATAACTTACTTTGCCTGCACTCAACAGCAGTCAGCTTTCTGACACACACACACACACACACACACACACACTTTCATAGCTAGTTGATGCACAAGGACTTTGCTTGTTGACAAACTTGTGTCCACCATTTAAATTAGGCCCCTCATAATGTGATATACTGGAATAAAAACATGATGATAAAGATAGGAAAAAAAGGTCTTGAAAGATCGTGTATGTACATTTGAAAAATAAACGTCATGAATTATTAATATAAAGAACTAAAATGTCACTGTATAGGTTTCTCTCTTTTGTCAGAGGCCACAATGCCAGGCAGAGTGCCAGACCTAACCACAAGCACAAGAGTGGAATCACCAGACTTATTCAGAAAGTTCCCTGCATCCCTTTTTCATGAGCGACCAATGGTATCACTTAGATGTTATGACATCTTTTGTTCCCAGGGGGAAAGCCTTTGATTTCCATTCCCATTACAGTTAACACAGCTGCTTAATTGCACAGGCGTATTGAGAAGTTCATTGAAAAGTTGGATATTTACTCTTATCAGACTGATTGAATGGTTAAATGTGTTTTCTTATACCTCTGAACTATAGATTCATTCATAGATATTGTATGAAATAATGCAGATTTGGTAAGGCAGTATTATTACGGAGCTAAACACCAACGCTTTGCCAAGTCAGACCTCAGTCAGTCATGCCTTGTACAGAGGCAGTCCGTCAGACAGATTTCTTTGCTGGACCACATATTGACAAACATGTTTGTGGCCTAAACTATTGTCAGTCTATTTTATAACTCACACATAATACATAATACATCAGTGAGTCTCATTTCTTTTTCATCACACTCAACAGAAAGAGTTCCTTGCTGACGCTAAGCATCAGCAGATTAGCTTGGCTTTTTGGTTTGGATTGGCATTTTGCTTGTTTTTGTTATGTCACGCTACACAAATACTGCTTGGCGTCAAGCTCAGCACAAGCTCTTTGAGAAAAAAAAAGGAAGATATTACACTTAGCCATAATGTTTAGGAAAAAAAATTCAGAAACAAAACTTCAGAATCAAATAATTAAACAACACCTGTTAGGGCAATTCCAGTCAACACAGAGTTTTATATTGCTCAGAGCAGAGATGGATAATTATGTCTTTTCTTAATAATGAATGGAAGTGAATTACTTCCGGTGATTTTACAGCTTTAGTCGCTCTTGATACACACAGTAAGGACTATACATTTTACATAATGTGTATAAAGCAGATTGGTGACTTGTCTTGACCTGATATGAACCAGAGCAGACTGGAAACCTGACACTTCCTCATACTGCATTGCATGGTGTTTGCTTACACAGGGCATATCCCTCCAGTGATGTAGCCTATTTAATTCCAGTAAATCCACCTAAACAACCAAAGCTCGCTAAATGAAGCATTTTACTTTCATTCTGCATTACAGTCAATGCTTTATTCATTATCATATCATCATCAACCATGATTACTAATATGTTGTCAGACTACCAGCTACAGCTACTAGGCTATAGTGGTTCACTGCTCCCCTTTGGTGGTGATGTGACTCTAGTTGTGAATTCTTGCCTTATCAACAACGTCAACAGAAGAATACCAGCTTAGACCAAAAATAATTCTGTGGTGAATGCCTTTCATTAGCCTTTTTTAATTACAACAGTATTCCACATTACTGATGGTTATGAATACGAATGAAACAAACCAGTTAAACAGTAGCCCTAAGGTACTAAATATTTTCCAGAGACAGAGGGACAGAATACAGACTATGCACAGTGAAATCAGCAAATGCTTTCAGCTCCCCTCATATGACTGTTAACTGTATCAACCATGAGCTACTGGCTGCAGCAGTATCAGTTGTGAAAGGAAGACAAAATCTAAATAACTCTGAATACACCACTTCTGTATTCCCTTCTATATATATTTTTTAAATAAAAAATATTAACTCCACTAATGAGATTGCCTCCCTGGCCTGACCTTAAACAAGAGAGCTACTAAACCACTGGTTGTAAATAAATGGTGAAAAGGAGAAAAGAACACTCATCAGGAGGATGAACTGATTTAGGTCAAAAATTGGAAAAATTATGATTTTATCCACCTGAAACTGGAGGAAATGCCCTCCTTAGTTATACTAATACCATTGTCTTGGGGGTAAGGTACTTGAAGTGATTTAGGGAGTACAAGTAAATCCAACACAACATAGCAATAGCAGTCAGGTGAGGCGTTCTGTTGGAATTATTGGTAATAATAATGAGCTGTCTATGCCGCTGAGGATACTCAGTCAAATGTAGAATGTCTCATGGGGTACATTCAAGTTATGTCAGACACTACATAAAATTTATATTTCATTGAACTCACTCAATATATTCTCATATTTCTAGATTATGAGACTGGATTTGGTCATGGGATTATTTTCTGAAATTACTTCCCTCTTCATTGCAACAGTAGATAAACACTTAGTCATTCATTTAGTCACTCACCTTCAGACTTAAATTGTGTTCATTTCAGTGCCAAAAAGCATCTATTCATAATTTATAGTAGCATTTCCTGGTACAGTATAATAACTCAATAAAAACATGCATTTAATTTCAGGTGCAGAAATTTGATTTGTTCTGCAGAAATACAGTAACACAACATGACACAAAGACACACAAACTCTCACCATCAGTGACTATATATACATGATACTATATATGCATTGTATTTAGTCACACTGAAAAGTTCTGTCACATGGAAAAGTTTATTGATAAACTATCAATCAGTGTAGAAGGGAAAGCAAACAATCTTTTGTTGTACTGCAACTGAAGTAAACAACTGTAGTTTACCACAACTTCCAGTAGATGGACACAAAAATATTATGCAAAATATGATGTGAAAATAGAGAGATTTAAAACTGTGAATCTGACAATGTTCCCAACTAGAATGTGCCATGCGGCCAGGGAAAGTGCTGATGACCGATTAAGAAGATGAAGCTCCCCTCAGACTCAGCATCAGCAGTGACGTGAGGGACTCCCTCAGGTCTCATCTCGGAGGAACCAGGATCCATCCTATATAACATAAGGGGCAGGACGAATACTCATGTTATGCACATCCACTGTTTAGGAGAGAGAGTTGGGCTATGATTAAATTAAATACTTATGCATTGGATTTGAACCTGCTGCAGCCACTGATGCTGCAGCCACTTGCCGAAACATGGCATATTTCCAGATTACATAGGCTACTCTTATGGTTAGTAAGTAAGACACATTATATACAGTGGGGCACAGAGATAGTGTTTTTTTTTTTATATCAGAGGTAAAGTTACTCATCCTCTTTATCAGACTGTATGTTCAGTCTCTAACCTTGAGACTTCTTCCTGTAGTAGAGCAGTCCAGCAGCACAGACCACCAGTCCCAGCACCAGTCCAGCAGCACCAATGGCCAGCTTATTCCTCTCAGCCTCAGGCATGGAGGGGTCTAGCAGTACAGAGATTATAACTGTCATTAATCCGAAGCTTTGCCATTGTTACAATTCAGAACGTTGATCCACTTAGACAGACAAAATTGTTTGTTAAGCACATAAATGGTGTTCTCACCCCAGGCGACCTCCAGAGGCTCCTTGAGGCTGGCATGCTCCACCACACAGGAGATTTTCTCTCCAGCTTTGGGGGTGAACTCCAGGTGTGAGTGGATCTGGTAGTACCAGTCTCCATCTGATAGCTCCTCTGTGGATGTCATATCACCAGCTGCCTCCTTGCCATCTCTGTACCAGGTCACTTTGATCATCTTGGGGTAGAAGTCATATGCGCTGCACATCAGCATAGCAGGGTGTGTGCCACTGGTGGACCTCACCAAACTCAGCCTCACAATAGGCTCAACTACAGAGGTACACACAAAGATCTTACAAAACTATATTTATAGATAGATAGACAGATAGATATACAGATATATCATCTCAGCTGTATCATACAGGCCTCTGCAGCCTCTGCGCTTAGTGTGCACATAGTCATTTCACAACAGGGACACACACAGATACCCTTTGCAGTGCATCTGTCTTTATATGCAACCCAGTCGTGCTTGCCTGTTTCAACTCTCGCTACTTTTGACCGTCTTTGTAGCCTTTCATAAACAAGAGCCTCCTCTAACGGGCCAGCCCATATAATCACAGTTTTAACATGGACCTACTGCAAACATGTAAAGTGCTAGCAGCTTACGGAAATACATTGTTTGTACGGGCACTGCACTAGTTATTCCAAATTCCAAGTAATGTCCAGTGTGTAAAGAACAATATAGAAGAGGATGAAATGGCACAGATGTTTTACTGCCCTTACCTGTCTTGTCTAGCACAGCTTTTTGGTAAAGATTGGCATTATGCTTGCAGTATCCTTCCACATCCGCTCGCTCTCTTTCGAGATATGCTGTGTTATTGTTCCAGAACTCGGCATTACTGACTCCATACTCAGAGTATCCAATAAATTTACCAGCGGTGCTGTTGAAGACTGTATATCGAATCTTATTGAAATAAACAGCATCAATGTAGACCATATCACTGAGATCCCTGGAGTTGGAGTAACACTGCATCCACCTCATGTAGTAATACCCATCTAACCAAAATAGAAACACAGGACAGTCCACATGTGAATTGTTAATGTCAAGAAGTAAGCATCATGTTGCTTGCTATATCACAGTAAAGACTGGTGTAACAACATTTAAATAATAACATCAATAAACAATATCAATACTGCATCCACCTGCAGTAGTAATATCCATCTAGCAATAACAAAAGAAGCAGTTTAAGTGAATGAACAGTTGTTACAGATGACCAATGTGATTACAATAGGAAGATTGGCATGCTGAATAAAATACAGAGCCTTACCTGTTCCAGAGATAATACATAACAAAGCCAGCCAAAGGGCGCAAACCAGTTGTGGCTGAGGCATCTTGTCTCTTCTCTGAGCTGACAACTGCACAGATGTATTTACACACTTGTCATGACCCCAACCAATCAGCTGCTGGTTAGCTATTTTGTCATTATTTCCTAGGTAGACTCTGATCCAATTTGCTGACTTAAAGTGGATGGGTGAATTTGCAGAATCCTGATTTTTACCATTATTTAATGATGTTATAAAAAAAATGTATAGCAGAAAACCATAAAATGATCATAACATGTACAGTAAAAGCAGTATAGGTGATGAGAGAATGAGAGAATCATGAGAGATTCAGGAAACATGTTAAACTGAATGGTGGAGCAACAGACCAAAACACAATAAAACTGCTGAAGGAGCAAATGTGTGTGAGCAGGGCTATCAAACTGAGTTTAAATGATGTCAATGCACATAGTAAGGCATATCTTTGGAACTGAAATCTTGAAATATTTATGTGATTCTGTAGCCAAGGACCCAGAAATATATAGCCTAATTATGCAAACTATTTGGTTTATGCTCCTCAACATGACAACCTTTGAGGAGGAAAGGGGAGGAGACAACACGCTACAATATTTTGGATATATACTGCAATACTCATGTTAAATGCTAGCAGACAGTAACACCAAGACCCATTAAGATTTAATCTAAAGCCAAACATCTGTGATGCACACATCAGAGCGGTATTATATTACAGGTGCATGTTGTAACCTAGGCATTATTTATATTGCCATAATTAACACTTAACTGAGCCAATATAGTTATATTCTCATGTTATTGTAAATTTTCATTTTTTTATATTGTGCATACATATATGTATAGTGAAAAGTGAAATCAGATTATTCCAAATCCAAACCCCATCATAAGGAATTGGCTGAATCTGAATACTGAGTCAATCTTCAGTGCATTCCTGGAAGAACACAAATAGAGATGTATTACCACATTTTTGGGAATAGGGATAGATTTAAGCTTGCACAAGGACATAGTAATCAGCATTTCTGTAAAAGCAATGTTTGAAGTTGCCCATCCATTCTGTTCATTTGTTATAGATGTTCATCACTGCATCCAAGCTAAACAGACACAGGCACTATGAATTACCGTAGGAGAGAAGGTTTACTCAAGAGCTGACCAAAGACCTAAGCTTTTACCTCGATACTGAAGAGTAAAAATGAAACTAGCTTTTCCATTGGATGGGACTCAGTGTTCAGTCCTCAGACAAAGCTTTGCTAGTTTAGCAAGCTGGGTCACACAGACAGTTTGTGAGCACTGCAGAACAGATCTTGACAGTACAGTAAAATGTCCAGAGTAATTTTTATCCTGCTGTGTTTTATGAGCATCCAGCACTCAGAAACCCAATGTAAGTCCACTATGTTCTTTTCTTTATACATATCTATATATGTAATATATAAATAAGCGTGTCATGACAGTCTACTAATCCAAATAGCCAATCCAATTGGCTAATCAAAGTCTCTTACTCACACATTGATGGTCATATTTTCAACAGTACAAACAACAGTCATGGGGACAGTTTAGGATTTTAACGGCTTCTCCATGTCCAGGAAACTACTGCATTGTTGAATCTGAGAAATGCATCTTTGTATTCTGTAGATGTCATATAAATGTATTCTGTAGATGTCATATAAAGGCTTTGACAAGGTGAAAAGTTTGAGATAAAAAGATGGAGATGTGTAGTAGGCCTATGTCCGATATCTAGAGAAATAATAGTACTATGTAGAACAGCAAGAAGAGGAGTGTAATGGAACTTTTAAATTCTGTCTTTAGTTAATTATGGGGACATGAAGCTTAGCATGTACAGTGACACGGATCATGCAGAAGAGGTCTCGATTGATCTTGAGGGTAATGAACTGGCTTATGTGGATTTTGAGAAAAAGGACACAATCAGCAAATTACCAGACTTTGCAGAACCCCTACAATGGACTGGGACATATGAATGGAGTCAACAAGAAATGGCAACTTACAAGAACAATCTGGACCTTTGTAAAAAAGCATACAAGAATCCACCAGAAGCTCAAGGTGAGTAATATTTTAATAATCACATAGCTGTATTACAAATTATTCTTATCCAGTGTTATGTGCTATATATACAACCCCAATTTAAAAAAATAGGATGTGGCAAGCAAGCTAAAATTTGAATAAAAACAAACAAAAAAAACCCAAATGCTATAACTGTCAAAACATGCAAGCGACATATTTTGAGAATAATTCAAGGACAATATATCAAGACAATATATATAGTTATTGAAGCAGGGGAAAAAATTATTTGGGATATTTACATTCATTTAAGATTGCATGTCAGCAACACATCACAGAAAAGTTGGGAATAAGTGAGTGAGTGGTTATGGGCAATTGTAATCCTGGATATAATGGTTGGGGAGTAATTCCATGAAAACTGTATTATGCCAACTCATATTCAGGGGTTTTAGTGCAGGAATGGGTGTGCCGCAATGGCTGTTGTGACTATCTTATATTGCACCTTAAAAAAATCAATCAATAGATAAAATCAAGAAAAATCAATATACTTTGAAACAAAATGGACCGAGCTAGGCGTAGTATTTTATTGACAAGAGACAGTGGTGCCAGCAGGTGTATTGTAGGTGTAGGCATATGTGCCATGTGAAGAATATCTTCATTCCTACTCTTGACACATCTAATGAACCAGAGCTCTTACATATTTGCCCCTATGAGTTATACATAATAATGAATAATGAATACACAAACATGGTCACAGTCTTTACATACCTCAAATGTGTGTGTGTGCGTGTGTGTGTGTATACATGCGTGAGCGTGTGTGTGACTTTAACTGAATGTTTTTTGTGTGGCCATTTAGCGAGTGTGTGTATTTGTCCCGACATGTTTGAGAGACCTCTATGCATTGTGCTTGCAGACGTGACTTTGTCTGTTGCCTTTGCTTTTCTCTCTCTCACGCTGCATATTTGTGTGTGAGTAAATAGAGTGTTTGTGTAGCATTTCATTCACTTCATTCAAGTGGTTCTGAACATTGACTCCATAGAGTGGTGAATTAGTGGAATCAAACCCCTTGTAAGTCCCTTCACTCGGCCGCTATCTTGGTACGCCTTTGGGCAGCTGTTTGGGAAGACCAGGCACCCATCAAAATGAATTGAGAGATATCCAAAACACCAGATCGGCAGATTGTACTGACTTAGTGTATGTGTATTGTGTGAATGAATCCTTGTTTAAATCTGAATTGAACGATGAAGAGACACTATTTAAAATAGCAATTTGTTCACTGTGCCTGTGCCACATTTGCAGCATGGCCATCATCATGGTGACGGAGATAGTACACAAAAAGCAAGCCATCAGTCATACTGTGTCCAACAATGTGATTGGCTACTTTTACTGCAAGGCAGGTGAAGTAATTGAGTGCATTTGAGTATCTCTGGTGGAATTTCCTGATTTGCAGAGGCGTACAACAACAATCTTTTTTTTATGAAATTTAGCACATACCTAGTCATTGTCATAGTGATTCTACATGTTAAATGTTATGCAGTTCACACCTGCTCACGAGATGACTGGAAGTTTTCATTTATGTACTTTCCCATATCCCATAAGGTGGTACAAACCAGTGAGTGGTTATGGGTAATTGTAATCCTGGACATAATGGTTGGGGAGTAATTCCATGAAAACTGTAAATATACTTATGCCAACTCATAATTCAAGGGACGCAGCATGGGAGGGAAGCAATCTCCGGAAACGAAAATAGCTTACACATTCTGGTCCTTGTGCAGCAACATGCCAAACAGGTGTCATGGGACCAGACATTGCTGCATACATTTGAAAGAATTTTATCTAGCGCAAAGGGAAGGCCTTAGTAACAGTTATTGAAATGGGTGCACTCAAGCAGCAGAAACTATCTGTCAACAATGCATAATTTGTCAAAAATGTGCAAATTCAATGCAATTTTCAATCCAATGGATTTAATCCAATGGATTTATTAACCACTTTATACTGCATACACACACACACACACACATACACGCAATGGCAGAGCACAATAACTATTTCTGTAATATATTCTAGAATTAAAAATTTATATTAGAAACATTTCTATTGGAAACACACAACTAGACAACCCCCAGACACAAACTCAAGTACCTAATATTTCCCAAATATAAGAAAAAGTATTTTAAATCTAAGTATACTTTGCAGTTAAAACATGCAAATATGGCTGCCAGTGCCTTTCTTGAATGTCAATGAAGCACTCAACAACTCTGGTTTTCTTTTTTGCATTGTTGTTGCATTAGCCTAGCCAAAAGCTGTAGGGGGAGTTCCATGGAGAGAAAGAACTGTTGTAACGCCCCCCCCCCCTTTTTTTTTCCACCACTGTACCTACACAAATGGATTTTTTTTTTTCCGAAAGAGCTGACAACTATGCTGCCATACATGTACCCCAAAGTCATTAAGTCACACAAAGTTAGCTGTTCTTGCATCAGTTAGCTTACTATTCTAGGCTTCTTTGGCAAGTAGAAGGCACTTCAGCCATAAACCAGGCAAGACAATGTACTGCCAAGTGAGATAAATAAAGAGCGCTCAAATACGTTCAACTTCAGCAAGCTGCATCCAAACAGCTGCAGATAGCCTACCTCTACCACTGACAGGTAAAAAAAAGAACCACTGACAGGTATTTTGGACATAAACCGACCTACAATTTTTTTCTGCAAAACAGGCACAATGTAACTTAGGCTACTTACAATCACCGCAAAGCCAGGTCAGCAACACTTTGGCAGTTTTCACGTTTTCACAGCTCTTGCCATGAAGAAAATGTTCACCCGGGAGCTTCTTGCTCTGCCTTTTGCTCCTCACGCATCTAATTAGAGCAAGTAAGCAAGTAAGCAAGATATGAGTAATCCATTTTCCATTATTTCTTCTAAACTTTCATAACTTTTTTGCTCATTACATATTAGGCCTACATTCTGTAATGCATCGTATGCATATAGACCATGGCTCTGCATACCATTATGCGTTGTCATATGTAGGATTCAAAACAGTACCAGTACCAAGTAATCTAAAAACTTATATATATATACATATATATATATTTATTTGTAGTACACTTACACAGACAAAAATTTCACTCATCCCTAGGCTTTTGAGCGGCAAGCTGACAGTGTCGTTGGTAACACACCTTGCATCCTCTTGTGCTATGCTGACACACTGCTACTGGTCATTTGAGTCTTATTTGAGTCCTAAAATGATTGCTATGGTGGTAGAGCATCATACATACACATATAAGACAACAATGCTAAACATTAAAGCCAAGTAGCAGAAACATGAGTTAATATGCATTAAAGTAAATCACTAATGACAATGCAAGTAATACCTAAAAGAGATGTAGACCTTGATTATGCCAGCTTGCTTCTGACTGTGGAGATGATGTGATGGTGATGATGTGATGGAGATGATGTGATGGTGATGAAAATTTTGAGGCTGCTAGTAGTTTAACTGGCGGAGGAAAGAAAAACTCTCATTTTTAGTCTCATTTCTAGGCCTCCAAAATGATTGAATTGTGATAGTGCATCAGATATACAAGATAATAACTTTGATAAGCATTGAAGCAAAGAAGCAGAAACTTAATTACATGAGTATGTATGTTAAATCACAGATGACAATGCAAGTCATACCTGAATGAGATATAGGCCTAGAATATGCCAGGCCTGCTGCTGATTGTGGGGACATTGTGATGGTGATGAAGATGTTGAGGCTGCTAGTAGTTTAACCTGCGGAGGAGAAAAACAAAACAAAAAACTTCTTAACTTTTATTTTTAGGGCTCCAAAATGATTGAAATTGTGTTGCATCAGACAAGCAGCAGAAACATGACTCCATGAATCTTAAATCACTGATGACAATGCTAGTCATAACATAACATAACATCACCATAACCTTAATTTCAAAACATTTGTTGACTGTTGACTAGAGCACCCAATTTAACTTTCAAATTAAATTACAAAGGCATTTGGATCACACTTTATTTCTGTTCTTGATCTGTAAATTAATTGCCTTTGTCCTGTTAAAATTTGCATGTATTAAATATTTAACATACATAACTGTCTGATAGATACTTGCATGTAATCTGTCTTGAGTTAAATTCTAAATATTTGGCCCAATTTTGGCAGAACCCCCCACAAGCTCCATCTACCCCAGAGATGAGGTGAAAGTGGGCTCAGAGAACACACTGATCTGTCATGTGACCGGGTTCTACCCTCCCCGAGTCACAGTGAGATGGACCAAGAACAATGAATATGTGACAAAGGGAGTGAGTTTCAGTCGGTACTATATGAACAGAGATGACACCCTCAACATGTTCTCCACCCTGAAGTTCATGCCTCAGGAGGGGGACATCTACACCTGCATCGTGGAGCACTCTGCACTGGATGAACCCCTGTCAAGAGAATGGGGTGATATTTTGGGACATGAACACATGCATTCTAGTTTCTAGCATCAATGCAGAAAATATATTTTTATGTCTATTAGATACTGTAAAATGCATTGTGTTCTAAATCATATATTTTTGTGTTACATGACCAAAGATGTGTGTGTGTGTGTGTGTGTGTGTGTGTGTGTGTGTTCCTCAGACGTTGAGGTGCCTGAGCCCAGTCTTGGTCCATCAGTGTTCTGTGGAGTGGGTCTGACTCTGGGGCTGCTGGGAGTGGCTACTGGAACATTCTTCCTCGTCAAGGGAAACCAGTGCAACCAAAGACCAGAGGTATAGCAAAATCTAACTGAACAAAAAATAATAATTATCAAGAAGACAGACAACCACGATGACAGATTATGATCATAATCATTATGTTATTGGAAAGACATAAAACAAAGCCTGTTTCATTTTTTTCATTTCAGATGTAACTTCTCTCAGCATCACATTTTTCAACTGCGCCACTTACAATGAAGAACGAAATCTATACCTTGTTTGTGGTTTATTGCCATTATCACCACTATGGTTAGATGACTCTTAATCCTGAACTACATTTCTGTGTATTAATTTGATTTTGATATGTGCTTTAGGAAATATTTTTTCTATGTTCAACTCTTTTATTTTTTACTTTAGTAAAAAGCTGTGTAGAGCTTGTAAATAAAGAATGTACATTAAAACTAAAGGTTTTTTTCGTGACCTTGCAATAGGGGTACTCAACAGGCAGAAATGTTTGGGAAATTAGTCTGTGAGTTAGCATAGTTTTAAGTGCAAGTTGGCAAAACCATTCTAAAACTGTGTAATTGTCTGTCTGACATGACACCTTTCTTAGTATTTCATTATGTGAAAACTCAGGGTACATACTAATGTGTAATTACTGTTACAAACAACAAAGAACTTTATTTAATGAGTATTGTACAACTGGTTTGGTTTTGAATGTTCACTCATGATCCCCATCGCCCTCTTAGAAGTCTCATATGGGCAGCTGTCACCCAAGGTACTATACAATACTATTTTTTCTTTTTTCATCAAACATAGGTATGACAGGTACATCTTAAAGCAATAATATACTCAAGGCCCAAGATATAGCGTATTTTCGGCCTACATAGGACAGGTGTTAAAATCGTGCTGTAAGTAGGAGACATCCCTCAATAGCCAAATAAAAACTCAAAATAAAAATGAAAAACTGAAAAAAAGAAAAACTTGATACAGGATTAAATCCAACAACAGTGCAGTTGGCTGGTGACAGCCACAGTCGTGTTGTGTGTTCCCCGCTTCACAAATCCACATGCGCCATCACTGGCCTCTATGCCAATTAAAGTACCAATGCAACAAAAACAAAGCACCCTTCATTCACTGATCATGATGTATGATGGATGAAGGTGTTTAAGGCAGACTTGCAAGCAACACATTTACCATTCAATAGCCGTGCAATGTTCAACTGGGTCCACATATTTCAGTCTTTCCTGTGTTGACATCTGACTTTATACTGACCTCTATAATGGTTAATGACAATGCAGAATGTTGACCAGAGCTTTCAACCTAAACAAACAAACTCAATCCTCACCAATGTTCACTACTGTTTACAGAAACTCTCATGAGGAAGATCATCCTGAATTTTATTTGTGAGGTCCAGAGATTCTTCAGGGCACTTCTGGTCTGAAAGAGAAGCTGCAAATATCTTCCATTATTTTCTTATAGTCATGGCTCATAAACAGTATAATGACATATTAACAACTTCATGCATTTGTTGGAATAAATGTGCTGTATGCTACATGATTGTCATCTGATATTTAAATTTAAGAAAGTTTAAAATCAGTCCAGTACAATTTATTTCTCTAAAATAAAATGTCAGTGCATATGTTCCTTTCTTTTCCTTGTGATCAGGCCAGAGCCTGTGCAAGGCAAGGTGCCAAATCTAACCACAAGAACAGAAGTGGAATTACCTATGCGGAAAGTCCCTTCAATCCTTTGTACTTTTTCATTGTCAAACCAATGGCATAACTTAGTTGTTATGACACTTTGTTCCCAAGGAAAGGTCTTGATTTCCATCACATTTGAGACATAAAATGTTAATACAACCCAATTCCAAAAAACTGTGACACTTGGTAAATTGGCAATAAAAAACAAAATGCTATTATTTTCAAAATATGCAAGTCATACATTTGGATAGAGAGTAATGCAAAGACACCATATCAGTTATTGAAACCGGGAAACATTATTGTTTTGGAGGGAATACATCCTCATTTAAAATCTGATACTTGCCTCAGATCTCAAAAAAGTTGGCACAGGGCCAATAAAAGTCTATAAAAGTTAAATAATGCTAAAAACAACACAAGGAGGAACATTTCAAAATGAATTATGTGACAACTGACAATATGAATATTTATCCGAAGCACCATCTCAGAGAGGCTGAGTCTCTCAGAATTAAAGATGTGGAGGCATTTACTCATTAATTACATAAAAGTATTGTATTTTGTGGCACTGCATGTATATAAGATCTAATTTTAGAAAATAAAAATTGCTCGGTTTGCAATCTAGATCTGTCAGTTTTTGTGCATAATGAAAAGGAAAACATGATGAAGAAGACACCTATCATCACAAGGGCTGCTCCATGCTGACAATCGAGGCTTGCTTGGTTCTTCTTTAGTGTCATTAAGCTACAATTTATGTGTTTCCTAATTGTTTGTCGTTCTCATAACTTTCCTCTCAGCAGGGGTGTTGTGGTGGGGTAAAAAGTGGGGAGCCCCAAGTGGGGGTAGGGGGAGGGGGGCTTTAAAACTATGTAATTTTATTTTTTTTAAATATTAAAAGACAAAAATAAAGATCACAATCAATGTTGCAAGCTAATGTAAATGTAATGTTTTAGCTTGTCGGTTGATTGATGGATTGAATTTTGTGTACATATGGTGTCTAAGGACAGACCACCCTCACCCCTTCACCAGGCTTTTCAATCAGATGCCTTTTACTACACTACTGAAGCAGCAGCGCTCATTGTAGCCATAGTTGAAAATCATTGTCCAAGAAAGCAAAATCAAGCCCATCAGAAAAGAAAAGAAAGACAGCAATTAGAGAAAAAGAGAAAAATGAGGGAAAGAGAGAAAAATGAGAGAAAGCAGGTACTGCCAAAATGCCCAAGGGGTTTCCTATCCAGCTCCTGGTCTGTCACAGTGCTGCTTAGGTTCTATATTACATTGCATTGTTTATCTCAGCTGTCTCTACAACTGATGTACAGCAAATGCTATATGCCTTTGTGATAAATATGTTGAAGTCAGAGTAGAGATAAGTCAGATTCTAGTACAATTTGTTTTCAGTGTTTCAGAGTTTCACAAACTAAGTTAGTTAACACTTTATACTTGAATTGTTTTCATAAGACTGACAGGAGCCTGTCCTAAACATGACATGACATGTAACATGAGCATGACTGTTGTCATTAAGTGTCATTTGGTTTTTGTTATGTCTGCACCTCAAACAGTGTCAACTTTACATTACAAAAACAGAAAGACACTTAATGTCAACAGTCATGAACATGATCATGATGATGAATGTTCATGATCCACATCATGTCATGTTTATGACAGGCTCATGTCATTCTTATGTAGACACCTTCAAGTAAAGTGTTACCCTAAGTTTCAATATCAAATTTCAGCTCTGTAATTCATGCAGTCTAGCGCCACCAATGGCTCAAAGCTGGAGTTACATCCATGAATGTAACTATTAAACCATATGCCCAATTTACAAAAATCATTTTCCAATATACTGAATTTTATTGAAAGTAAAACAAATTTTCACAGGTCACAAATTTGTTCTTCATAAAATTTGGTAGATTGGGTCTTTCCGACCAAATGACATAAAGTATACCTATTGCCATTTCAATTTTCCAAAGCATCCAACCGAGGCAAAATTAGCAGCAAGGACATCTAACAAAATATGAGCTCATATCTCAGCAACAAATTCATGGTCAGATCCAAACCAAATGTCTCACACTGGCTTCAGACCTCTTTGTGAGGACCTAAAAAATTCTGCATCATCTTGTATTTGACAAATAACAATGCAAGTGCACCTCCTAGTCACAAAACATCATGTGAGGTCATATCATGGAAAATCTGTGACTGATTGCCACAAAACATAGAGTGAGCATTTGCCACATTATTATTGACCAAAAAACATAATATGTCAGTGGTAACACTGTCCAATTATGATGCATGGCGCCCATATTGCTGCTTGCAGACAAATATTAAAAAGTCAGTGCCACTGTCTTACTGCAGTGACAGACCATTTTGTTTGAAATCACCAATAGTGATTATCTTAGTAAGTAAAGTTTAGGCTAACTTGTCTAGATAAAATAACTTGAAACAAGTAAAATTACCTTCAATGTCTGTCTGTCAACTGGTCAAAATGCTTCCCCTTGAGTTAAAAGAAATGAGTAAAATTACATCAAAATTAATCTTGTTATCTAAGTTAGACAATTCAAGTCAAAATATACTGAAACAAGCCAAATAATTCTGCCTCAATAAGTAAATGAATCTTAAAATATGTATAACGAGATAAATGTTCTGAATTCTGGGGAATTACACTAGTAATGATTTTCATTTTTTGCAGTGCTCAATGTCATAGGTTCAAATGGATAAGCAATAAATAGGCTACTTGATAAATAGGCTGAAGTTCTTCAGCCTAATGCTAAAATGCTACATTTCCATATATTAGGCTACCTTTGGTGTTTACTGTTATAAACTAGCTCTTAAGGAAACCTTTTTCTTGTGTCTTAATCATTCTGCAAAAGCTCAGTCAAGTCTTGTTTGATAGGCTTTTTTTTCATTAAAGAATAGTTATGGAACTAGAATGGTAGTAAACCTTTGTTATAGCCTAGTGTATTTGGCTACCTTTAGCATTGTTAACAGCTCAGCTTTGTGAACATCTGCTGATTCATGGGGGGCGAGAAAAGAGAGAGGCCCATGGGAACTGCTTGTGCATAGGACCCAGAATTTGATGCTCCGCCCATGAGTGGCATCATTGTAGTATTTGCTTTTTAGCATTTTCAGAAAAAACTGAAAAATAGAATAGACAAAGCAGTTTGCCATAATGACATGCATAATTGCATGTCTCTGTTTCCGTCTTTTTGCAAAGGCCACAATACTAGGCAGTGTGCTAAACCTAACCCCAAGCAGAGGTGGAACTGCAAGACTTCTTTGGAAAGTCCCCTCACTTTGTACTTTTTCATCAATGAACCAATGGCATTACTTAGATGGTATGACATGCTTTGTTCCCAGGGAAAGGCCTTGATTCATTTCAATCACATAATTGCAGTCAAAAATAATGCTCTTGGTTCTTACAATACACTTAAAGTTAACAGTAATAGTAATAATAGTTTCACCCACTGGCTTTTTACAAGTAGAGTTTTACTATGCCTACATTGTTTTTGTCTGAAATACAAAACAATGCACTTAAATTATTGAAGTGAATTAGTGAAATGTAAGAAAAATCTATATTTTATGTAGTGTTTATTTTTCCACAGTCCGAAGGGAAATCAGAATTTCAATTTCATCCCTAAAGGACAACATTCTCTTCATCTATACCTCTGTGTGAATGTTGATATGAATAGTGTAGTGCAGTCTGTGATACGCATAGGATTTATTCTCTGCATTTCATCCATCAAACTATTTACATGCACTAGGTATCTAAATCTCTCCAGAAAGATTTTATGTTATTTGAACACTGGAGGTGCATTCAAAAAATGGTTCTTTGGGTGCAAGTTGTAATCAGACTTAAAAATAAAGGAGCCATCAGCACTTTGTTACACAAGGCCTTGTGGTCCATGTATTTTCAAACACTGGGTTGGGCCTCATGGTTGAGCCCATGGTTGAGCCCATTTTAAATCCTCTGTCACATCAGTGAGTCTCCCTGTCTGGCTTCACACCAGGCAGTGAAAAGGTCTTTGTCAGGTCTAAGTAGCAGGATAGCTCAAATTGGCATTTGACTTGTGCTTGTGACACACAACACTACAATGTTTGGTGTTCAGGCTCAGCACAAATGAAAAACAATGAAAGATAACTGACCTGGTCATTTTATTTAGAACCATCAATTTTTACCATTAACCTATGGTTCTGACAATTACGTGTGCATCTGCTTGGGAAATTCAGGTCAAGATTGGGCTTAAATGTGTTGAAAGTTCTTGCAACTTTTAAGTTAAATAAGCATAACACATTCAGCACACAATGAGTGGTTCATATACCGGTATACCAGTTTGATTTTGGAGGTTTAGAAAGGTTATAATTTTACAATCTCACAAAAATTTCTTTATGGATTAAGAGCATAAGTTACAGCGCTCACTCTAGCAATGATGCTGATTTAATTTCCAATCCCCAAACCAATCAAAATAGTCTGGCTAAATGAAGCAAATCACCGCATTTCATTCACTTTCACTCTGCACAACACTCAATGCTATATTTGTTAGTACACATAATAAATACTTTGCCCCATCCTCACCTCAACACAGCCCCCCCACCCCACCACTGACAGACAGTCACAGCCCTGCCCCACCCCACCCCCACCCATCACTGCCAAGCCCCCTACCACCCTGCATTCTGAAAGCTTTAGTCCTTTAGTCCCATTTCTTATATTTAGCCCCAAGCCATAGCAGCACATATTGTTATGTTCCAGTAGTAATCAGAACCATGAAAGATAAGAAAAAAATAGAGTTGTTTTAATAATAATGGCCAGGTGAATTATATTATTTTTCATTTTTTGTCTCCAATAGTTTGCGCTCAGCCTGATACCAAACACTGTAGCGTGGCGTGTCACAAGCACTAGCAAAATGCCAGTTTGAGCTTTGCAGCTACTTAGACTACTCAGCTACATTACAGTTGGGTGTGATGCCAACGCAAGACTCACTCGTGTTATGAAACAAACAGATAATGGTAGACATTTTGTCAATGCATCAATCACTAATAAGTGGTACCACATGAAAACACAGTTTTCTCCATTAATTTTAAGTGTGTTTAAAACTCAGACCACATGGGGAATGTACCTTTAGAATTTAGCCCAACTGCTCCAGTTATACACAAAATAAGACAAAAAACACAAATAAATCTGGTGAGATTTAGATTACTAGTACAGGCGCATAGATTGATTGATGGGTGGGATGCAGAGGACAAATCCTGTGTGTCACTCGCTGATCATTAAAACACTACTCACATTACCATTCACAGGAGTAGTTAAGAGAGGTTGTTGTTTTTTCCTGTGTGAACTTGATGTTCTAATGTCTCTTAGGGTTGTGGAATCAGCAGTAATTCAAATGAATGTTCGTAATGTACATGAATGAATGTATGAATCAGTTTCACAAAAACTTTTTTTGTTGTTGTTATATCTATATATTTTTGTTGTGCAGATATTTATTTTTCTGAGTTATGCCATTGGTTGATGGTTTATGAAAAAGTGCAAGGGACTTTCCATGGGTCTGGTAATTCCACCTCGGCGGTTGTGGTGAGGTTTGGCACATGGCGTGCCATTGAGTCCTTTGCCAAAAGAAGGAAACAGAAACTCATGACCTGAATTTATTTACCTTAAACTTTGAAGAAACTTAGAATGGTCCGTATCATTTTAGTAACTGTGGTTCTATAAGACCCTGAATGTGCTTTTGCATCTGCTGTCCTTTAGCCGGAGCTCATGAAGGAGTTTTGGAGACAAATTCTGTTGGCAACCATACAGTCAAGTTCATGAACACAGATGTGATGCATGAGCAAAATCACTGTAAATGTGATTCATTAAACATGTTGACCTCAGCCTGTTCATGAAACAAACTTGATTGAGCATTGTCATGTAACTAATGCATGCTTTTATACATACTTTTTACCATCTATGCCTTGCCATTATGTTTGGTAATACCAGCCTCCTTTGTCACATCAAAACTCATCAGGTTATTATATAGAAAAACTTGACCATATTACTTAAAACATTATTTCCCATAGCATTTGAAGAAAATACTCCCTGTCCCCTCCCTGTAGTCTAGTGATTCAGCCAAGCTCACACACTCACAGATGAAGCCTTCCTCTGGTAACTGATGATGAAACAACAGTAGCCAATGGCTGAGGCGAATACCAAGATTTACTCTGCTTTCTGTCCCTAACTCTCTCTCTCTATTTCTTTGTCACATTAATCACACAGATGTCAGGTGCTCAGGCTACACACACTGAAACCACAGTGATGCCACAGCACAGCTTTTGGTACTTTTTTTCTTTGAGGCAAACAACATGTCTATTCTTTTTTAGAGAAAATTGAGGGCAAACTCTGGTACAAATTAATCAAACCCACCCACTAAAAGAAAAAAATCCCCTGAAAGTACTAAAAACTGTGCTGTGGTGGTGTCACTGTGGCTTCACTACATTTAGCCTGTAACACCTGTGTGGAGAGCATGGTGAAGAAATAGGACCAGTGGAAGAACTACAGTATGTAGACCCCAGCTGTGGGGTCAAAATGGAATATCGCCAGGATGTCTAAACACGATAAATGCGAATAAACATCACTTTCCATCAACATTAATTGCATTATGCCTTATTCACAGAGCTGATCCATTTTCCTCTAGCAAATCAAATTTATATTCACAGGGAACAGATGAGAATGTGCAGGAGTTTCCATCTGAGGATTTCTTATTTGCCTAAGTTAGATGTGCATTAACAACATAGCTGGAAACTCAGCTATAGACAGATCTGTATGGCTAATTATCCTCCCTAAATCATAAACCCTCTTTGATTGACTTTTGGCATGATTTAGCCAATCATGAATCTGAGTCACAGTTAAGCCTTGTGAGGTTCCAGGTTTAAGGGCTTAGAGGATGCACTGGGAGTCAGATTATAGACAGGTAAAAAATCCCCAGTTTACCAAATACTACCCTACCCTATGTGTGAGAAGAGCCATTGGCTGCTATCGTTTCATCATCAGTTACCTAAGGAAAGCCTGATCTGTGAGTCTGTTGGCCTGAATCACAAGACTACAGGGAGTATTAGCTGCTTCAAGCAGAGGGAGTTGAGACTGAGTTTAAAGTTCCATATTTAGAGTTTTAACTATGACTATTCTGCTCAGGTTTACCAATTATGACGCTGGAAATCTGGTGACTTGGCGTGACCTGACATGAACCAAAGCTGATGGGGAACTTGACACTTCCTCATAGTGCTTTACTACATAGTGTATAGTTACATTGGGCATGTCTTACTCCAGTGATGATGTACGGTATGTAATTCCAGTAGACCCATCCAGACAACAGGAAACTGACAAACAATACACTGAGTTACATTCCCTTTCATTCTCAAGTACTGCCAGTAATGTGTGTGTTAATACAACATGTTTATGTTTGTCTTTGCTGAGCAGGCACTCTTACCCAAAGCAACTTATGACATAACAATAAACATTACATTAGTCTTAAAAGTAACAGGTTAAAGAAATCAAACAAATTTCATAATATTGGACTAATAACATAATAATAATGGCATAGTAAAAAAACATTGTGAAAAACAATAAACATAACGATTTGCTATGACTACAATGAACTACTGAGTTACAGTAGGTGTGAGGAAGGTTTAAACATGTCTGTTCCAATCATTTCTGGGGCAATTTTAAAGACAGATTGGTCATTTCTGTTGTGAATGCCTTTGATTTTTAGGGTCTACAGCATTCCACATTAGAGACAGATGAAAAATGCAAATATAAGGTATTGATACAACACATGGCCATGGGTCTTACATTATTTCCAGAAGACAGAGCGAGAGAGACAGAGAGAGAGAGAGAGAGAGAGAGAGAGAGAGAGTGAGAGAGAGAGCAGAGCATGCACAGCAAGATCAGGTCGAATTTCCAGCTCCTCTATGCAGCTGACTCCATCAGTCATGAGATGCTGGCTGTAGCAGTTCCATCACCGGTTACCATAGGAAGACTAAATCTGAGTGCTCAGCCCTGAATCACAACACTACCACAGTATTTCCTGCTTTACTATTACAATTGAATGGAAAAAGGACACATGCATCTGTGGTTCACAAAGGGATTGTTCATTTTGATGGAGGCCCATGCCAGGACCGACTCTCCATCATAGAGGCCCTTCCTAGACGCACATGCCAGGCCTGACTCCCGTTCCCTGAGGCTTTGTGACTGACCCCTCTCACAATGGCATGTCAAACGGCCCTTATTATTACCCCCCTGACCCATCTCACTCCTTTGAGTTTAACACTATTTTTGGCCGCTGGTACATTGTCCAGTCATAATTCCTGATAACCACCTATGGACTGACTACCATGTAATGTAAAGTGGGATAATGCTCTGGAACTATAACGAACCTTAGCTAAAACCATAGACAACTTGTAGTCTATTCTGGTTACTACTGATTGTAATTTTCCTGCATGACCCCTGGCAGTTGAGTCGTGGATCTGCCCAAGGTTTCCTCCTAGACTAACTAAACATAAGGGGGTTTTTCCTTGCCCCTGTTGCTCTTGGGTGCTCCTTCTGTAAAGAGCCATGAGACAATACTATTGTAAAAGGCGCTGTATAAATAAAACTGAATTGAATTGAATTGAATGTTTTCTGGGTCGCACTGCTGTAAATGAAAAATAATGAGAAAGGGGTTGGGGCAACTCCCCCAGAAGGTTTTGGATTCTAGAGATGTGATTTCCTGTATTTTGGGGTGGCCTGCTGGAGATCTGCAATACCTCAGTTCATTCAGATTCACAGCCTATATATCCTGACTTGCCAGGCTTTCACAAATAAACCTGAGCTAAGTATTTAGCTTGTAATCAACAAAAGCCCCAACACTAGAAATCTACTGTAAATGACTGCCTATGTGTCTGTAGCCTACTTGCGTGTGTTTTTGATTTAAAGGCGAGTTCATGGTGGAAAATATTTGATCAACAGCTGAGCCTAGACACGAAATGAAATGATATGTTTGAATACCTGTTGCAAAACTGAAAGAATAAAAATGAGTCAGTGATCGAGATTCATCGGCAGAAAATTGCCATTGGGGAAGAAACATCAACAGCAAGTGCACATGCAACAAGAAATATAATAAAAAATATTATTGTTTGAACAGTATTTAAACACAAAATGCTGGGGCTTGGCTGGAGCATATGTTTAAACAAATGTGGTCATCCTTAAATGGGCTACATTCATATTTTTCTTATTATCTATAGAGCATTCACAGCCCAGGCACAGGGAAAGGCGATGGGCTGCTTGGAGGCGATGCAGCGCCATCTCTGGCTCACGCTAACCAACCTACCACTCCTCAGCACCCCCCTCACCCCCTCAGGGCGGTTCAGTGCAGCAGTGGAGACCATAAGAGAACATTGAACATTTTGAGGCGATGCAGACAGTCTAGGAGGCGCTGAACAATCTCCTCCACCACGGCTACGCCACTCTACCAGCTGGTGTAGACGAGCCACAGAGACTCCAGCGTGGACCGCATGCACGGCGTGGGCCCTCTGCATCTGTTCCAGCATGCCAAGCCACCACCACTGCAGCCCCTACCACTGGAGCTGGCATCGGCCGGCAGAGGATGGACTCCTCATCCCAGATACTGATACCACTTGACGGGGAAGCCACGGGGACAAATCGCTGACAAGCAGCCACAGGCAATCGAGCACTCACACTGGTTCACCACACCGGACATCCACTAGGGCCCACATTGTTCGAAAGCACCCCACTGCTGTTGGCTGCACACATACACTGATACACCCCATAACTGGCTGCAGATGTGCATTGCCCCATCACAGCATGAGACCGATCTTACACCTGAGATGCCTGAATGGCCACCTTAAGCGCATTCCGTTTCGCATGCTCACCCTCTAAGCAGGTGCAAGCAGCGTATGCCAGCATGCCTGGATGGCAGCCGAACCCTCATTAGTACGTCGTCACATGGCTCATGTCCTCACATATTCTAGGCCTCACCATGCCAAGAATATGCTAACCCCCAGACAACGCACAGACTTTCTGGGGCTCTCACTGGTACCTGATACAGGAGGGACAGACACAGGAGGGACAGGCACAGTTGGGACAGAAAGGATGCTCACCGTCTTGCTGGAGTGCTGGCAGGCTATAGCTTAGTGGAGAGACCACAGATGGCTCGCCAATGGCGTCACCATGGGTCCCGGTCCTGAGAAGAGCAGTCATGGTGACAGATGCGTCACGGACTGGCTTTGAAGCCATATGTGTTGGCAAGTCGGTCAGGGGGCTGTGAACATGGTCCCCACTGGTACATCAACATCTTGGAACTGCTGACGGTGTACCTTGCACTAAAACACTTTTCACTGCGGCTCACCAGATGCCATGTCCTCATGTGGACAGACAACACGGCCACAGTGGCCTACATCAATTGCTAGCTGGGCCTCAGGTCAGTCCAGATGTGCCACCTGCCATACAAGATTCTGCTCTCGTTACACACAGCTCACCACCCAGGCACAGACTTGCTGTCCAGAGGCTATCCATCAGCCGGACCGGAGGATTCATCTCCAAGTGGTGTGGATGATTTGTGGCAAGTTCAGGACAGCTCAGGTGGACCTCTTTGCGTTCGAAAAAAACACTCACTGTCCACTGTAGTTCTCAAACATGAATGACAACCCCTCTATGGGTTCAGATACATTAGCACATCCATGGCCTCACACGCTGTTGTATGCATTTTCTACCTTCACCCTCATTCAGATGGAGCTGGACAGAGTGCACATGGAGAGACACACCATGATCTTGGTGGTCCATCACTGGCCTTCGCAGACATGTGAGGGGAGCCTTGGACACTGCCTGCTCGCAGGGACCTACTGTCCCAGATGAAGAGCACTGTGGCAGCTGCCAGCCTGGCTCCTGAGCGGGAGCAACTCCTGAATCAGGGTCTGGCCTCCCCGGTTGTGGAAACGATCCAGAGTGCTAAAGCCCTGTCCACCACTCTTTTCAGAGGTCGGAGTAGCTCTTTTTTGGTTTGGGACTCAAGCCTGAGGAAAGGCTTTGGTGTCTAGCGCATTGGCTTGTCAAGGCGATAGGCATGACTTATGATGCGGTTAGCGTGCGTCCACCCAAAGGGCTGAGAGCCCACTCCACGAGAAGCATCTTGGGCCATCATGGGCCAGCTGGAAAGGCGTCTCTGTACAGGACGTTTGTCAGTCAGCTAGCTGGACCAGTGGTAACACTTTTGTCTGCTTCTATAGCCTGGATGTCACAAGCACATGGGCTGCTGCGAGTTCTGATCCTGGGCTGACGAGGACACCTCGCCCACCTCTTTGACGTGGAGACTACGTGCACCCCTATCACGCACATCACACTTACCATGTGTCTGATACGCTCTGACAGGCTGTGTGGTCACTTGGCTCTGCTTCGAACATAATGTGCATGCCTACAGAGTGCTGTGTCCCCCACTTATTATGCCCAGTCTGATGTGGAGTGGCCCAGTGTAACCAGTGTCTCAAGCAGGGTCTTAGGGACTTGGCAGCCCTGACATCACATCCAACTGTCCTGAGAACAGAAGTGGACTAAACATTAACGTCAAGAAAGAAGTTGTCAAGCCAGGTCTGGCTTTCATTTTAGCATCAGTGTCATGCTCCTTATTTATTTGACTCTTTCTTATTAGCATATCATTTAGCTTTGACTTAGTCCACAAAAATGTGGTCAAACCAGTTTGAAAAACCCCCACATACAGACGCAGCATTAGCCAGTGCCATTCTCCAGATTATGGTGTCATCAGTTACTGAGACAAGGCCACACAAGCATGAGTGTGTAGTATAAAATGTATAAAACTTTGTGATGTCTGTTTGATGTATATGAGAACTGACATTTCAATCATTTAAGGCAAACTGTAGATTGAACTGTAGATTTTCAGTGTCACTGTTGAAAACCCAATTAAATGGTTACTACAAATTGTCATTGACTTAACCAGTGTTACACTAGGCTGAAGAATTAGCCCAAGACTTAGCTCGAGACTACCCAAGAAGTAGCTCAAGACTGTCTCCTAGGGAATGAACAAGGTAATGCATATGTGACACATGACAAATACACATAAGGGAGGAACACACACACACACAGGGGCACTGACCTGGATGATAACTGGATAACAAAGAGAGAATTGCTGAAATATTGGTTCTAAAATAAATGGTGAACTCTAGAAATGGCTCAACATTTAAGGTTTGACAAAAACCTAAACTCAAGGATGCACTGTTTTGGTGGTGAAAGGTCAGGGAAGGTCACAAAGCACTTTTTTTCTTCTTAAAGCTGACAAATCCCTCCAGCATATTTGATGACTAATCGATAACCAGATTTGGGGCCTCAAGAGTCATTATGTCAAGGGAAGCCCATGTGGTCTAAAAAAAAAAAAGTTTCTTTATATGAACATGTTTCTTTATATTTATATGGATAAGCCAGAGTCATTTTTGACAAAAAAGATCTTAAAATGTAAATGCTATTTGATAAAAAAAATACAAACTTCACTTTGGCTTTGCATTTTCCTCATGGCGCACTCGATATATGTCAAAATAAAAACCCTCTATGGCTATATGACCTGAGTGATGCACAGTGTGTAGTTTTGTAGTTGTAGTGACAGCAGGGTAGGCACATCATCACTGACCAAGAATTCTCACATGGACTGCAACATGTATCTGTAACCTGACAGCAGCACTCTGCACGAAACAAGGTCAACTTTTCCCTTTTTTACCCCAGGCCAGTTCAGATTACATTTTTGCCCCCACGCCCACCCCCCGAAATTACCCATCAGTCAAGCTACAGTTTTTGTTCAGTGAACTCTGCACAAGCAAATGAGTAAATGCATAAATTAGCACACGTGTAGTTTGAAAGCAGGGAAACTGCATCTCTTCACTCATTAAGGGCTACCACCGCTGCTTGAACACAGCATGGCCGGCCACACACTTGCAATCATTTAGACAATATTTTAGACAGTTTACATGTCATGTCAAAATCATCCCAAGTGGCAAGTGATGTGTTGGCATGTTATCACACATTAAACCTTATGTAATAGTTGTGATTGAATTTAACTATTGTAGTTTACAACAGGTCCCAGCAGATGGAGACAAAATGTGCTGAAGTGGACATGGACAGATACAAAGGTTTTGACAAAGCTTCAGAACTTAATTGTGTTTCTTTTTCTATTTACAGTATGTAGACGTCAGTAGAAGGACACAAGGTCAGGACTCAAGGCGCTGAGAAAGAGCACTAAGGAACACTGAATCTCTGTGCTTCCATATGTCTCACCATAGCTAGTTGATGCACAGGACTTGCTTGTTGATCTGCTTTGTTCTTTGCCTGTTTTAGGTACCTTGGACTGTGATACAAAAATAATATTCAATTGTGAACATTTATGAGAGAGATGTGAAAGCAACTCATGACTTTAATACAGATTCTGCAGAGCAATTTATACGGCCTTACTATTTGACTTGGACTAAATCAAACTCAGAGCTATTGACTTCTCTATGGGAATTGTACTCTTAATGCTAAAATATGTATTTGTGAAAAATAAAGATGAGGATAGAAAATTATAAAATAACTGTTTGTATTTTGCTGAAATTAAAAGGCACTGTAGGTTTTTATTTCCCTCTTTTGGCAAAGGCTACAATGCCAGAGAGAGAACCAAACCTCACCACAAGCACAGTAGTGGAATCACCAGACTTATTCAGAAAGTCCCCTGCACTTTTTTATGGGCGACCAATGGCATCGCTTAGATGTTATGACATCTTTTGTTCCCAGGTAAAGGCCTTCATTTCCTTTTTCTATTACAGTTCACGCTAGACGGTTGCTTAACTGCAGAGGTTAATGCTTAAGGTGGCTTAAGGGTTGTATTACTGTTTGGTATCTTGATACTGATGTTAAACAAGTATCACCTTATGAGGTATTTGGCTGTTGGTATTTGCACTGTTTATGATTGTTTGATTAACCATTTCATCACACACTTCAGGATGACTGCCTGAAAGCCTCTCACTCAGTGACAATGTCCTTCCCCAAACCCCTTCCTATTTTTATGGTTACTGACAGGTAGGGAAGTCCCACTCAGAGTGACTTACTGTTTGCCATCTGCAGATGCAGATCTTTATGTGATGTCACCTTCATGACCCACGTTACTGTAAGATGTGCTTTACAGTCATGTAGAGTCAGTCTTGATGCATGATTGTGGTCATAGTGTCCTCTGGCTATGAGGGTTATGACACACAGACATGGCAGTAGAGACTAATGCTGTAGGAGCATGTCTGAATTAATGCCATTGATAAAGAGCTACATCTCTTTAAAAAAAATTCTAACCTTAGAACACCATGCTCTAAAATGGCTTTGAGGCTTTGGAAAATTCACATAAAGTCATTTATAACACTTTGATGTCATGTGGAAGTTGCTTGCAAAGCTGAACCACATAGCAGCTAAACGTTCCAGGACCACTTAAAGCACTACAGTCACCTGAAGTGTTTTTAATGTGAAGGGGACTGGGCTCACTAACTACTACCAGTTCAGAGCACCACCTGGTGATGCAATGTAGCCAGTATGGGCCAAAACAGTAACAAGACCAGCTGGACATAAATAGTGAAGGACTTAATTAGTGAGATAAAAGACAGAGAAATGACTGGGAATTGCTACATGGGATCAGGGAGCTCTATACTCAGGCCTGTCCTGGAAGGGAAATTTGTGGCCTGCATCTAGGGGTTATACAATTTAGAGCAGTGAACTCACAAATTCAGAGGAAATATACCCACACAGAGAAATGGGCAGCCATTAAGCTGTCACCCCAGGAGCAGTCCAGGGTTGCCTCTTCCATGGTGCACAATCACCCCATCCACACTTTTTTTGGACCTCCCGGGTATTGAACTGACTACCCTTTCGGTTACAGGTCAAATTCCCTAACCAGTATATCATGGATGTAAACTTTGTTGTCAGCATTGCGATTCTTAGACATCTCTCATTCAAGTTTGAGCCAATCAACATTTGCTTTGTTTCAGTAGTTTAGCAGGCAGAGTATCCTGATCTGGTTGCTTGCAGCTTACAATATCTTTTCCTCATGAAAGACCATTCTCACTTTTTTCTTATTTGTTTTTTTTGTTGTTGTTGTTGATTTATTTTCTCAGTTGAATGGTGCATTACAGTAAATGTGCTGTCCCCTATGTGTGACATGGGGCTTACGTCTGCTAAAATCAACTTTACAAGGGGTGCTACTGCCACCCCATCTGCCTGTCTCTTGTTAACTGGTGCAACAGGAGACCATCAGTCTGAGCAATAAAATCAGAGAGACGTAGTTTACTCATCACATCATGTCTTATTAAAACAAAACTATGCAAAGCACATAAGGGAGACCAAAACACTCATGTTAGTTGAATGCTGTATCACAAGCCAAGAATCTAAACCAGCAGTATTTGCTCAAACTATTTTTTAAACAAATATGGTGTAAGTCCACAAATACGTACAGGCCTTTAGGTGTTTCAAACTACACCTACAACATGCCTTAAGTTCAAATTGGACTTCCACTTCCCTTATTAAAACCATCAGTGCATCATCCCTTAGATATTCATGAATAATCACAATAAATCAACATGTATTTATACAGTAGTTTGGTTACAATTTTATGGCTGAAAACAATATGACAGAAGAAAGAAAAACCTAAACATTCACAAGCTCAGAATACAGCTGCAGGGGCTGCAATTGTCCAGCAGAGGGAGCTAATATCGCATTAATGAGATTTTATCAGCACTCCAGTCAGACAGTATGGAGGAAAAATACTTCTATCTAAAAGATCTATTTAAATTGTGTTATCTCAGTTATCAGTGCAGCCATAGACTTAAGGATGGTAGAAAATAAATATTAAAACTCTGTATGTTCTTCCTTAAAAAGAAAAAAAACATTCTGGTTTGAAAATTATGTTTGTAAATTAACCATGTAAAAAAGTGAAGAGAAAAGGCAGCAACACATGGACATCGGTCTTGATTTCAAAGAAAACTATACTGATGATTGTATTCTTGATGGGTGCCTTGATTGGATGGCAGATCAGCGTACTGTGATTCACCTGTAACAAGAAACAATAAAATACTTTGAATTACTGTATGTGCATAGAATAACTCTTCCCATACAGCGCAAGACTGTAACAGCTACAAAACAGAAAACAGAATCTCTCATATCTCATGTTTCGTGTCTCATGCACATACTTACTCTAGTTAGTAGGTACCAAAATCCGCCCTGTTAGAAAATAAATAGTTACAGTAAAATTAGATGATCTTGCAATAATACTTTGGTGAAAACATTTAGACTTGTCCATCAAATGTCATCTATTGTTTTATTTAAGCAAAATGGCATAAGAGAGAGGTGGTAGATATCACCCTGGCTGTGGTGTGGTCATAGATATTATTACTAGCTATAAAAAGTCTGGGTGTTAATGGTCAGGGACATAACCACTCGTGATGATGCATGGAATGCCTCTTGTCAATTAAAGATGAATGAATAGTTAAGCCAGACATGTGGTACAAATTATCAAATAACAGTCTGACTTCAGGTTGTTTGTTGGTTATTGTTCCTGCTCACTACAGACCTCTGGCTTTTGTCTTGTAGTAGATGAAGCCAGCAGCAGTGACGATTATGCCCAGCACCAGTCCTGCAGCTCCAATGGCAATCTTATTCCTCTCTGGCTCAGGCATGGAGGGGTCTGTGGACACATCACACCATGCATGATGTATAATGTCATGCAAACATTTTCCCAGGCTATATCAGTTGAAATTGAGAGTGGGTCTGGCAGCACATTATTCATGTCTCATCTCCAGGGTCGCATCCAGTGTTAAAATTCAACTTAAATTGATGCATCAAACTTTTTTGGATGAGTAACAAATACACATTGTAAACAAAGGTTTTAAATGTGTTTACTCAGTTCAAAAGAAAATACACATATTTACACATGTATCTAACATTCAGTGCAGGACATTTGTTGGTCAGATGCATTGGGTTTTCTAAATTTTCCCTTCCTAGGGCATAGACTCTTCCTAAAGTACTAAAACAGGATTCCAGCCCCCTGACAGCATCTTAAATTGCAGTAGTGCAGCCTGAATAAAACCATGAAAAGCACAGTAACTATAGGACTAAATGAAACAGATGTTATGTGTAATGAGTAGGTCATCACATTTGTACCACACATGGGTCATGAGTGAGTTCTCACCCCAAACAAACTCCTCGGGCTCCTTAAGGCTGGCGTGCTCCACAACACAGGAGATCTTCTCTCCAGCTTTGGGTGTGAACTCCAAGTGGGAGTGGATCTGGTAGTACCAGTCACCATCTGCCAGCTCCTCACTGGATATCGTATGACCGGTCTGCTCCTTGCCATCTCTGGACCACGTGAGTTTGATCATCTTTGGGTAGAAGCTGTATGCGCTGCACACCAGCATTGCAGGATGACCCCACTGGACGGCTTCGCCAATCTCAGCTTTACTATAGGCTCAACTGCAAGACATAGTTGCCAGTGTTCTCACAGTAAATGAAATAACTCTTAATTGTTCTCTGATTGCCTGACTGTTGTTGTTATCATGTAATGTATGCGAATGTAGCTACTTCACTTCATGCATTGATAACAGTGTCATCAGTTGCCATTAAATGTATTCTGTGTAGTGCATAGATTTGTATCACAATGAAATCAACACTTACACAAGCAAATTAAATAGAATATTTTGTTATTATATTTTATATTATATTATTTGTTAATATATTTGTTACAAAAATATTATAGTATATATACACTGTTTTGATCTTGTTAGGGAAATATACCAGATTACATCAGAAGATGCATTTCTTCATTAAGTCAATATTATTCATAAGATACATTTCACAAACAAACAAAACACACCAAGACTAAAGGTGCTAGGAAGTACAATTTCTCAAATGTTCTGCCCAAGTAAGTACAGTATAAGTATGAATGCAAAGGAATATTTCACCTTTAATCCAATTTGACAAACATGGTTCATGTATTTGGACAGACCTACCCCTTTCTGAATGCTTCATTTTTGTTTCCTCACTCACACTAACCTGTCTTTGTCAGTACAACCTGGAATGCATTCTCGGCATGGTTCCTGCAGTATCTCTCCTTCTCGCCTTGTATTCTTTGCAGCTCTCCTGGCTCTTTGTTCCATGCCTCTGCATTACGCACTCCAAACTCAGTGTATCCCACATACTTCCCCACTGTGCTGTTGAACACTATGTATTGATCCTTATTAAACACATAAGACAAGATGTACTCCAGATCACTCAGATCGGAAGAGCTGAAACGGCACTGATCCACAGTGTACTGGTAATATCCATTAAATCCATCTGCCGAGGGAAACCAATAGAATCATCCAGTCACTTATCACTAGTTTGTCTCACACTGTCAAATTACAAATGCCACAAATTTCTGCCTATAGGTCTGAGTAATTATTACACTGACATGACATTTTATTACTACTGACATGCAATATCTCAGTATGTCATGTTGGGACATTTATAGAGGTGAAAGTGACAGTTAAAGGCATCAATTTTTTTCTGAGTTACTGATCATATCACAATTGGTCCGATGATTGTATATGAGTTACTATCTATATATTATATACTATATCAGTTACTATATATAAATATAGGCCTACCTCTTCATATGATCATGCGTGTACATGTCAGAATAAAGCTGTATTACACTTACCGACTCCAAAAAAAGTGGAGAAGATGATCAGGCTGCAAATAAAATGTGTTGAAGACATGCTGTTGCAGTCTGAAGGAGCTATGAGGGAAACACAGAGAGAATCAGAGTATGGAGAGTGGTACATGAGGAAATGGGCCAATCAGCATTTAGCATCAGGACTGTCAGGTGTTCCTATGCAGAGCTTGATCTGAATGGGCTGGAATTTGTATTCAACAAATGAATCTATTACAGTCTCTTATGATTTCTCTCTCTCTCTCTCTCTCTCTCTCTCTCTCCCTCTCTGACACACACAAACACACACAGATGCACACACGCACACGCACACACACACACACACACACACACACACACACACACACACACACATGCATACATAAATAATAAATACTATGTACCAGATTGTGAAAATACTACTTCTCAGCTTCCGACAAAGACTTCTCACCTACCTCTCTATTAGAATAAGTATAATACTATAATACTATAATACTATAATAAATGATCATAGTATCCTTTATACTGTATTTCGACAGTGTGTCTCACACTGTCAAATTACAAATGTTAAATTTCTGCCTATAGTTTTAGTTCAGTCCAGCACTGACATGGCCATAATTCTGATTGCCAGAGAACAAATCCCTCTCGTCTGCAATCACAACAAATGTGAGAGCCCAAGGGTGTGTGGGTTTACAGATGTACACAGATAACTTTACACAGATATATCTATCTCTTATATGTAATGTATGTAGGTTTTATGATGTATTTATCCTGCACAAATGGAGCTGCAATACTAGGCTATATTAGACACAAGACAAATTTCAGTGTCTATTTAGCCTATCTCTCTATCTGTTAGGAATGTAATGGTACAGTGTACCCACTGGTACGCATCAAGGTTTTGGGGCCACAGTAACAGTACAACTTCGGTATTTTCCAAAAAAAGGGAGGTTATAAAATGGGTTTTTATTGGCTATTCCTGGTCTCTGTACATCTACTACAGTTTTTCACAGATGCTAAAACACTAAACCCTATTCTCTGAATCAAATTCTCAAATGCCTGAACACATTTATTGAATTACAGTTTTTCAGAATTGCTAAAACACATTTTTTGAAACTGTCCACCTTTTTATCAAAACTGTGAACGCAAAATCCATTCTTCAAACCAAATTGTCAAAACACTTGAATCTTAAACAAAACTGAACAATCACCTGGTAGTGGTAGAGTAGTGGTTAGGGAACCTGGCTAGAATGTAAGTAGCCTGAAAAGTTGTAGGTTCAAATCCCAGTTGCCACCGTTGTGCCCTTGAGCAAGGCACTTAACCCTAAATTGCTCTAGGGGAGACTGGCCCTGAACAATTGATAATTGTCAAAATGTAAGTTGCTTTGGATAAAAGTGTCTGCTAAATGCATAAATGTAACCTCAAAACTATTTTAACTGTGCTCAAAACCAGCTAATGGTCTCAGATCAGATCTCATAGCAAGCAAAATGAAAATCCTGCAGAGCAGAGCAGTGATTAAACAATACATCAAACAATGGAAGACACGATGTTCAGGGATATAGTTTCTAGAGGAATTAGGCCATGGGCTGTAAAATGCATTGACAGTACTGTATTGTAATAAATACACATTTAGGCTGTGGGCCAAATAGGGTCAGAGTACACCCCTATAGCAAAAATGCATCATCTCTCCCCATAGGGCCTATGTTAAAGATTTTTGAAAAGCAAATAAACAGGTTACTGTAAACTACATATGATCTCTACATGTGATTTACTGTTGATTGCAATAATTTTAGAAGTGTATTCTGCCTCAGACAGCCAGGAGCTGCATGGATTTGCATGGCACAGAAACAATAGAATCATCTTCCCCCAGTGATTCGATGTAAATTAACTGTTGGTGCCTCTGTGACTGGGTAGAGCCTTTTGTTTGTATTTACAATGCAAAGACCCTCAGATAGACTTGGAATGTATTTCTGTACATTATGAAATGTGAAAGTCTCTGTACAAGGCATGTAATAATCGAAGTGTATGACTTAGAACAGGCTATAAGTGATATTTCTGAATCTGGGTGTATGCCAGGTAAAGGACCAATCACATTCCATTGTATTTCCTTCAGCTGTATGCTAACTATATGCAACTCTCCTCGATTAAGTGTATTTATGTGGAACATTTTCTTCGTTTAGTTAGATTTAATGGTGGATGCTCTCGAGCTGAAACCCTTATGTCTCCCTTGACGCACGCCATTGCAACGATTAAACCTGTTTCCTGAAGTTCCAGAGACTGCCACCAGTCTGCAGTTCTACCTACAAAACCAAAAGCTATTACTGTAATATGCAAGACATGTAAGACTTGTCCCAACTTCCTCCATCCCATGGACTATCCATACTTTTCTAATGTATTTCAAAGGTATTACTGTATATGGCTTTGAAAATAATGTTTTTTTAATGGGCATGGTTGAAGCAGGTAGTGCATTTTCACTGTTACAGTAACATTTACATTCAGCATGGCCAGAGGCCATGGTCTGAGGCAGAATATGCTAAAATTATTGCTATCAATATCTCATGTGGCTTTTATTCACATATTGTATCAGTCTACTGTTTCTTTTATGCTTTGTCACCAATTAACCTGGCAACATCAAATCAACTCACACAAATCAACATACACACCGATGCCCAAAGGCTGGCTTTTACAATTTACTACTTTGTTGATTTTTAAGATTTTTTTTTATTACATAAACATTATGTGGGTAATTTCCTGATCCTTCCACATTTCTCTCTCCTGCTCATTTCCTTTCAGAATTAAAGGCAAAAAGCCCCAAAAAAATATCTTAAAAAAAGAAGAGACCACCCTCTCTCCCGGGAGCAAGCCACTCTGCTCTGATGGACCATGCCAACTAGTCACGTGGCCAGCGGAGCCAGAAAGACACAGTTCTCTCATGGACCGCTCATACTCTTCTGGCCTTCCCCGATTTATTGATTTATAAGTGCTCATGGGGCAAGCCGTACTCAATGTGTTTCCCCATAATACTCAGTGAGGTGAACCGCTCATGGGGCAAGCCCAACTTGACGCGCTTGTCAGCTGACAACATGGCAGCCTTCCTCCAAGTTCATGCTGGAGAGAGCTTGAGGCTTGCCACGGAAAACGATGGATGTCCTGGAAAGGTGCTAGACCTCTCCCTGCATGCCTCTGAAAGACTACCTCCTTCTAAAGCCTATTTCCATGTCCCAATACATTGGCACAGGAAATGTCTAAGTTTCACATCTGAGGGCAGAGTTTGGGAGTTCTCTGTGTCAGCTTTTGGTCTCACAATCTCCTCGCACATTAGACAAAATTGTCCAGGTGTGAGCCCTCTCAGGAGACACGTCATACGCATTAAACTACCTGGAAAGCCATTTAGCTGTAATGCTCAATCACCTCCAGCATCTGGGCTTCCTGGTCACGCTCCTGCACAGTCTATCCACTACCTAGGGCTGAAACTCAACTCTATGAGCATGACAATGACCTTAATTCAAATGCACCAGGCTGGTCTCCTCAACTGTTTCCACCAAGACACCTTAGTCATCATGCACCAATGTCAACGCCTCCTTGGGCTGCTAGCAGTGGCCTCAAATGCAGTTCCCTTAGGTCTAATGCAATATGCTTGATCTCCAGACATGGTCTGCTGCACTTCACACATACATCCGGGACAGGAACAAGCACGTGGAAATGAATGAGAAATGCTGCAAGGCTCTCGACTTCTGGCGCTCCCCCATCAACCTCTCTGTTGTAACACATTGTGACAATGGATTTGTCCCTCTTCGGCTCAGGTCAGGGGAAAGTGGAACAGGATGCTGCAGCACCTACATATCAACATGTTATTAGCTGGTGTAGCTCGCGTTCAGTCATTTTCACCCAATACTTGCTGGCCAGCATGTCTTGGTTAGATCATACAGTACAGGAACAGTAGCCTATATCAATAGTCAGGGTGGACCACACTCTCTGCAGTTATGTTGCCCGGTGAGAAGCCTGCTGCTGTGAAATGATGCACTGTGAAATGACACTCTGCCAGCTATGGTTCTCCCTGACGGAGGGCGATGCACCACAGTGCTATGGCATGGAAGCAGCCCTGCCAAAACATGCTTGTTTTTTTCGCCAGTGCTGCTGCATCACGCTGGGGCTAACATAGTCAGTGTTATGGTGCCTGGAGTGAACACATTGTTTTTTGTCATGGTGCTTATGTCTGTGTTTCAGCACAGCACACTTGACAGACTGTGTGCGAAGGCTTACGGCCTGACTGTGACTGAACTAATGACTGCTGACCATCAAGTGTGTTGTGCGCCTAGTTGCAATATTGTTTTTTGTGTTTTAGCAGTGGACAACTTGCTTGACACAAAGGTATCTTGATCCCGGAGGGCAGCACGCCATGTGTGTATGCTCTATGCACCTCACATAGCCTCAGGTAAGATGAGTAATTTGACTGATAGAGAATGTAAAGTTATGAATACCACGGATCTCTGAAGAAGAAAGCGAGTGGTTAACTCTCTATGGCTGCCTAGTCTCTGGAGTGTACATGGCATAGCTTCAGAATGATAAGGTAAACCGCTGTTGTGTCACGTGCCAAAAAACCTTGACAGGACCTATGAAAGGACTACTTCAGTGGCGATCACATGATCGGGAATGGATCTACATTGGTTAATGCCTTGTGTTCTTCTTGGTTATATTCATAACCTTTATGATTGTTCGAGTGCTGAGTGGTTGCTGTTTCGTCTTACTAGTGTCACCAGATGGCTTGTGCAGGCTGGAGTCAATTACAAGAATCGGCATGGAGACATGAGCGTGTGCCAACGAAAGGAAACTGCCTATTACTGTAGCCAACAATCCTGTGTGAATGGGCTGGTTGCTAAGATGTTATGTCTGTTCTCCCCAATCTGACAGTGTCGTGGTAAAGAGGTCTTCATGCAAGCATCTCCACGCAAACATACAGAGACCAAAGTTTATCCTTTCTCTTTTTTTTCAAACTGTTGCAGGTTGGACAAGACACCCCATCGCGAGGTGAACTGGGCTAGGTAAGGCCCTCTCTTGTGCTACGTGGGAGTTCTGAGGGCATATAACAGTGCTTGGGGAGTGTGGATTATTATGGACTGGTTTGTTGTGCATTTAACTTATGGGCTCTCTTAGGTAAGTTTGTTTATTTGCCTGAAAAATGGTGATGTGTCAGGACTGCCTGTTTTTGGACTCATTGTTTACGTTACTCCCCCTAATGGCCTGAATGTGCTCTGCGCCTTTTGTTTTGCATGTGCCTTTGTTTTGACAGTTCGTCCTGCCCACTTCTGGCCACCTGATTTGGTTGATTCAATTATTGACTTCACTGCTGTTCCCTGTCCCACTCTGATTGCTTGCCCTACTTATACCCTGCTCATTTTGTGTTTCTTCATCTGGTTGTCCTGGGCACACACTGTAAGTTTTGCCTTGACTCTGTAACTCTCTGGTTGATTTTTGTTACCCTGAACCTTTTGGACTCAACCCTTTTCTGGAGATTGATTATTTGAACTTATGCTCCAACTTTAGTTTTTTATGGACATTTTGCTGAACCCTGATTTTGAGAGCAATTGAATGTTGGAATTTTCTGTTTTTGGAATTTGTTGTCACTCTGAACTTTTGTGCCTGGGTTTTGGCCGCTTGAATTAAAGAAAAGAAAAAGAATAAAAAAACAACTGGAACTTCACTTTTTTTCTGCATTTGGGTCCTCCTTATCTGACACCTGACAGAACAACCAGATCACACATGGACCCAGCAGATGCTCAGCAAGTGAAGGCTGACCTGGATTTACATGGAACTATGCTTGGAAACCATCAGGCCATGCTTGATTCCATCTCCAAGCAAGTGGAGTCTGTCGCCCAATCGTTAGCTGGAATAGCAGCACAGAATCAGCAGATCCAGCTCGCCATGTCTTCCCAGGAGAGAGCAGCCCAAAGAAACACCCAGGACGCAGCCCCCAGCAGGGCAGCTGCTAACCCACCGGCCAGAGAACCACGCCTGCCGCCTCCGGAGGCCTACGCTGGAGACCCTGGGTCCTGTGAGTCCTTCCTGGTCCAATGTGGGCTTGTCTTCTCCCTCCAACCCACCACCTTCCCTACCGATGAAGCAAAAGTGGCTTATGTCATCACCCTGCTGTCGGGAAAGGCACGTGACTGGGGCACCGCCACTTGGACCAACCAACCAGCGCTTCGGACGAACTTCACAGAGTTCTCGAAAGAAATGAAGAAGGTTTTCGATCGGTCCAAGCAAGGCAGAGAGGCCGCCAGAGAGGTCCTGCAGCTTCGTCAGGGACGACAGTCTGTGTCTGACTTTGCCATCCGGTTTCGCACCTTGGCGGCTTCAGCAGGCTGGAACGCTGAAGCAATGTACGACGTCTTTTTCAATGGACTAGCTGAGGAGGTCAAGGACGAACTTCTCCCCCACACCCTGCCAGCAGATTTCGATGGTCTAGTGGACATGGCTATCCGGGTCGATGTGAGACTTGGACAACGACGTAGGATGAGGAGGTCCCTGACGTCTCTCAAACTAGAGCCTTCTCCCGTTCCTGTTTCAGGTGCAACACTGCCGGACACCTCAGAGCCCATGCAGGTGGATCGAGCTCACATCTCACCTGCTGAGAGAGAACGGCGAGTCAGAGACAAGGCCTGTCTCTACTGTGGCCACCAGGGGCACTTCCTTAACGCCTGTCCAGTAAAAGACGACGCCCGCCAGAAGTGAGGGGAGTTCTGGCGGGCGGACTTTCAAGGAGATCTTCCCCACCACTTCAGACCATCCTGCCAGCCACAGTTTTTTGCAAGGGCCGTCGACTCACCACCTCTGCTCTTGTGGATTCCGGGGCCGAAGAGAGTTTCATTGACTCTGCAATGGTGGCACAGTGGGGAGTTCCGATCACCAAGCTTGCTGGGACATTGGCTGTCCACTCACTCTGTGGCAGTCGTTTCGCTAAGATCACCCATCGCACTGAGCCGGTGAGTCTGCTCCTTTCGGGGAATCATCTTGAAGAGATTGTTTTCTATATAATTGACTCTCCCCTGAACCCTTTGATTCTGGGCCATAGATGGCTGGCTAAACATAATCCACATGTTAATTGGGACAAGAACACAATTTTGGGCTGGAGCCCATTCTGCTTGTCCCACTGTCTGAAGTCTGCTACTTACCCTCTCTCTGTTCCCGAGATCCATGATGACTATCCAGATTTGTCCAAGGTTCCAGGGGAGTACCTCGACCTGAAGCCGGTTTTCAGCAAGTCCAGAGCTACAAGTCTGCCACCTCACCGCCCTTATGACTGCTCCATTGTACTGCAACCTGGAACTACCCCACCACGAGGCGGTGTGTACTCCCTTTCTGCTCCCGAACGTCTGGCTATGGAAAGGTATATTGAAGACTCTTTAGCAGCAGGGATTATCCGTCCATCCTCCTCTCCAGCAGGGGCGGGATTCTTCTTCGTCTCCAAGAAGGACGGGTCATTACGGCCTTGTATTGACTACCGTGGCCTGAATACCATCACTATCAAAAACAAGTACCCACTGCCCCTTATGTCAGGGGCTTTTGAGCTGTTGCAAGGTGCGACTGTTTTTTCTAAATTAGACCTGCGCAATGCATACCACCTTGTACGCATTAGGCATGGAGATGAGTGGAAGACAGCCTTCAACACGCCTACAGGTCACTATGAGTACTTGGTCATGCCTTTTGGTCTTACAAATGCCCCTGCTGTTTTTCAGTGCCTTGTCAATGATGTGCTGCGCGATATGGTCAACAAATTTGTGTTTATTTATTTGGACGACATTTTGATTTTTTCCAAGTCCCTACCTGAACATGTCCAACATGTACGTACAGTGCTCCAAAGACTGCTGGAAAACCAATTATTTGTTAAGGCTGAAAAATGTGTCTTTCACCAGGAATCTACCTCTTTCCTTGGCCATGTCATTTCTCAGGAAGGACTGGAGATGGACCCATCCAAGGTGAAAGCCGTGCAGGAATGGCCGACCCCACAGTCACGCAAGGAATTACAAAGATTCCTGGGATTTGCCAATTTTTACAGAAGGTTTGTGCGTAACTATAGTTCTGTGGCAGCACCATTGACCTCTCTGACTTCCTCATCTGTTAGGTTCACCTGGAATGAGACTGCGGCGAGGGCCTTTCAGGACCTCAAGTCCCGCTTCACTTCTGCTCCGATCCTGTGCACCCCTGACCCCAGTCGCCAGTTCATCGTTGAAGTGGATGCCTCTGATGTCGGTGTTGGGGCTATTCTGTCCCAGAGGTCCCCTGCTGATGGCAAAATTCATCCCTGTGCTTACTACTCTCACAGACTCTCTCCCTCGGAACAGAACTATGATGTTGGCGATCGAGAACTGCTCGCAGTCAAGCTGGCACTGCAAGAATGGCGCCATTGGTTGGAGGGGAGCGAACAACCATTCCTCATCTGGACTGATCATAGAAATCTTGAGTACATGAAGTCAGCCAAGCGTCTCAATTCCCGCCAGGCCAGATGGTCTCTGTTTTTTAACCGTTTTGATTTTACTCTGTCTTATCGTCCTGGTGCAAAGAATGTGAAACCCGACGCCCTTTCCCGCCAGTTCTCCGGGGCAGCGAAACCAAGTACGGTGGACACCGTCCTGCCATCCCGATGCGTCGTGGGTGCCGTGTCCTGGGGAGTTGAGAGAAGAGTTCAGGAGGCGCAGCAGAAGGTGAAAAGCCCCGAAGGGTGTCCCACTAACTGTCTGTTTGTTCCCAACTCTGTCAGATCTGAGGTCCTTTTGTGGGGCCACGCATCCAACTTGGCATGCCATGCAGGTGTCAGGAGGACCATGGCCTGCCTGCGACAGCGCTTCTGGTGGCCCAAGATGGTGGCTGATGTTCGAGCCTATGTTGCAGCCTGTACCACCTGCGCTAGCAACAAGACCTCCAATCGGCGGCCTGCAGGCCTCCTTCAGCCACTTCCTGTCCCCAAACGGCCATGGTCTCACATAGCTCTGGACTTTGTAACCGGACTCCCGCCGTCGGATGGTAACACCGTTGTACTCACTATTGTTGATCGATTCTCCAAGTCCGTGCACTTCGTGCCTCTGCCCAAACTACCTTCTGCCAAAGAAACTGCTGTTCTTGTCACCAACAATGTGTTTAAGATCCATGGCCTGCCTTGTGATGTGGTGTCGGACCGGGGCCCTCAGTTTGTCTCCTCCTTCTGGAAAGAGTTCTGCAAATGTTTAGGTGCTACTGTGAGCCTCTCATCGGGTTTCCACCCGGAATCCAATGGACAGACGGAGCGAGCTAATCAAGATCTGGAACGTGTCCTGCGTTGCCTCTCCTCTCGCAATCCATCATCTTGGAGTCAACACCTTGCATGGGCTGAGTATGCCCACAACTCCCTCCCAGTGGCAGCTACTGGTTTGTCGCCCTTTCAATGTTGTCTCGGTTACCAACCTCCTCTGTTTTCTTCCCAGGAAGCTGATGTTGCTGTGCCTTCAGTCCAGGCGTTCATCCGACGCTGTAGGTCCTCCTGGAGGACGACACGTGCAGCCCTCCTTCGCTCTGGTGCCCAGGTGAAGCACCTAGCGGATCGGCAGCGGGTCAAGGCTCCACACTATCGGAGGGGACAGCGGGTCTGGCTCTCCACTAAGGACCTGCCCTTGAAGCTCCAGTCACGAAAGCTTGCCCCCCGCTTCATCGGCCCGTACCTGATTGAGCGGGTTTTCGGCCCATCGGTGGTTCGACTGAAGCTTCCCTTGGCTCTGCGGCGGGTACATCCGACGTTCCACGTGTCCCAAATCAAGCCTGTCAGTCACTGCTCCTTGTCCCCTCCTGCTGGGACGCCCCCTCCTCCTCGCCTCATCGATGGGGCCCCGGCCTTTACGGTCAGAAGGTTGGTGGATGCCCGGCGTCGTGGACGTGGCGTCCAGTTCCTGGTGGATTGGGAGGGCTATGGGCCAGAGGAGCGGTCATGGGAACCCTCAGGCCGGGTCCTGGATAAGGCCCTGATCCGGGACTTCCGCCGCCAGCACCCCGGCCATCCCGCCTTTGCGCCTAGAGGCGCTCGTTAGAGGGGGGATACTGTCAGGACTGCCTGTTTTTGGACTCATTGTTTACGTTACTCCCCCTAATGGCCTGAATGTGCTCTGCGCCTTTTGTTTTGCATGTGCCTTTGTTTTGACAGTTCGTCCTGCCCACTTCTGGCCACCTGATTTGGTTGATTCAATTATTGACTTCACTGCTGTTCCCTGTCCCACTCTGATTGCTTGCCCTACTTATACCCTGCTCATTTTGTGTTTCTTCATCTGGTTGTCTTGGGCACACACTGTAAGTTTTGCCTTGACTCTGTAACTCTCTGGTTGATTTTTGTTACCCTGAACCTTTTGGACTCAACCCTTTTCTGGAGATTGATTATTTGAACTTATGCTCCAACTTTAGTTTTTATGGACATTTTGCTGAACCCTGATTTTGAGAGCAATTGAATGTTGGAATTTTCTGTTTTTGGAATTTGTTGTCACTCTGAACTTTTGTGCCTGGGTTTTGGCCGCTTGAATTAAAGAAAAGAAAAAGAATAAAAAAACAACTGGAACTTCACTTTTTTTCTGCATTTGGGTCCTCCTTATCTGACACCTGACAGTGATGTGTGTCATGGTGTGCTAAAAGCTATCTGGACCTATGGGTGCACTGTTTTGATATTGCTATTGTACTTCCTTAGGGGGTGAGTGAGATTACCATCTAATTTCTAAATGAAGATTCTTCTGTTTTTTATTTTTCTTGCTGTATCACAAATAAACGCTCATGTTTCCCTCTCCTCATGGAGTTTCTGGAAGCATTGCAGTGTCGTTACTTTCTACCTCAACCAATGACAAGTCGATCTTTACATCATGTGATTTAGTGTACCAAGCTGGGGTTCCATGTGGGATGGTGTGCAGGTCAACTGGTGAGATTTGCGTATATTGACTGAATGTTTAATATGACCCTGCTTTCTCTGCCTTTGCCTCCGCCTTCAGAGCTCCAATGGGCATTTCTCTCAGATTCACGGATCACTACCTTTGTCTGCAAAATGAGACCATGTAGCCTCCGAAATAAACTCATATCACCAATTGATGTCTAAATCACTTCAACGTTGTCCACACCTTGCCATGTCCACACCAACATGCTTTTATGAACCGGGAAAAAAAAAGAAAAAAAAGTTAACATGAGAATCAAACCTTGGTCACAGTAAGCCAAAATTTGATGGTCTTTATGTTAAAACCTTTTGTTCTCGTTACGGCACACAACACTAGTGTAGGTTTGCCTTAAACAAAAATTCACTACATTTAGTCTATATGGCCGCGGACAGCACAGGTTAACATAGACTAGTATTTTGCTGCAGGTCACTGCATAAATTAGTCAAGACTATGTTATTCATAAGGCTGGTTTTAGCGGACACAGGATTTTGTTGACCACAGCTTGCTGCACAACATTCAATGTTTAGTATAGCGAATAGGCCCATGCAACCACTAACAACGCAAACTTTTCCACAAAACAACACAAGTGGTAAGATGTTGGATTAAGAGTAGCCTATGAAAATAAATATGCCAGTGTATCTTATCCTATGTGGTGTAGCAGGGTAGGGGCTCTATTAACCCCACTTTATATTTTTGATCCTTGGTTCAAGGCTCACACGCAACGCTGATTTGTGAATTAGGCTAAATGACTTGTATCCTTGTTTTCTGCCTTCAAATGTCATAGCATTTGAGGTGGGACTATATCAGTTTCTGGTCGTTGGTAGGTTTTGTGATGCTATAGACCTAATGAGCTGGCTGTGCATGCTTATGTTAAATTGTGATAGCACCAGTTAACATGGTTGTGTGTTTTTCTGTAATGCTAACCTGTGATTGAGCGGGATGCGTACCAGTCCTTGTAATAAGTTTATACTATTGTAATCACAGTTTGAACACCGTTGAAAACATCAACCTGATCTCTGTTGCCATTTTCCTCTGTTAAAACCAATGACTGTAAATATATATGTTGATTTTATTAGACAGTCCCGGTTTTAAAATAGCGATCGGAATGAACAATTATCTGTAGAGGCTAATGTATAGAGTATATGTAACCAGGACAACCATAAGCCCCAATTCCCAAAAGAGCCCCACTATGCCACCCTAAAGGAAAAGACTTCACCTCTAAGACACCAAAAGTAGTTTCACACATATAACAAAAATAAAGGCAGCAGAGACCCAATGCTCAAGCAAACTTTTATTGATTAATGGTATTAATGGTAATCAGAAAAGAGGTAGAGGAATACATTGGTTAATAAAAATATTTTTATTCCACTTCAAATAAATAGTGTCAATGAATATGAAAAGAGAGCATGCCAATCACTGGATGTATATATTATCTGTATGTGAAATGGCCTGCTTGGCATCCAATGGCCTACCGGCAGGGCGGAAGCAGTAAGGGCAGGGCCAGCTTAACTCATGGGTTTTATTAAGTCTGTCCTGCTCTATGATTACTCTAAACAAAATGATATTGGTTAAGAAAAATAGTTATTAATTGCGCATTGCCGCGCCTCTAACTGCTGCTGTTGGTCTCATAGGTCGGTCTGCAGGTAGGCTATCCAAAGACGGCGTGGATAATTGGGAGATTCAGTAGGATTTCCGATAGGCCAGTCTACTTTCACCTCTCTTTTTGGCTGTTGTGGGGCAAAATAATTCTGAATATTATAATATTATGATATTACTCCATTCTGTAAATGCAGCCCCAATGTTGCAGTGGTTCTAGCTATCTGAGGGGTTTCTCCACTCCCAAATGCATTGGTTGGGCATGTGGGTTTTCTTATGTCCAACACCACTATGATGAGTGCTTATATGTCCACTATCATATTTTTTTTCTTAATCATGCTTCTGAGCAATGACCTCAGGCTATGCAGCGCTCTTCTGACATGACTCCTCACTTGCTCACACATTACGGTCCAGTTGATATTGGATGTTGTTGCCTATTGCTTCCTCTGATGTAGCATGTTTTAATTTATGACAAGGATATAATCGCCAAAACAATCCATGCATTTTGTAGGTCTACATGTTTGTGGGTTAAACATAAAATTAGCTCTGAACTCCATGTTAATTTCTTTGCATGTTAGGCCTATATTTCTGACGTTAAGGCCATGTGACTGTCAGAAATAAATAATAAGTAGGCAAGGTATAGCCTGCAATGAAATTAACCCAAGTGTGCATCCTTCCCTTTCTTTATTAATTTCCAGTGTGAGGCTGAAGCAGCATGAGAACTTGAGGCAAAAGATAGAGATGAAGTTATCTCCAGTTGTGTCCATTCGTGCAAATTGGTCATCTGAAGCTCATGGTGTAGCCTAATAGTAAGTGCTCCGTTTATATTGAATTTGGGACAGATCTCTAGTGCTAATAAATATAGGAAGAACCACTTTCACTTTTAAATAGAGCAAAATTCAAGCCTGAGTAAAATCAGGTGCACCACGAATTGCTTCGAAAGAAAGTTTCTTTCAACTATCTGAACTGCTCTGAATTTCAGTTTACTGTTTTTGTAGACCTGGAAAATTCCACAGCTTCCTGAAATTGTTAAAAATAGCCCAATGCTAAATATTGTATACATTATTAATGTGGGCTACAGTACTGGTGACAGTGTGCCAGGATTTTCAGACTTAAGTGCAAAGTTCACACAGACTGACACACAGACACAGAAAAACTTAAGAAAAAAAAGAAAAGGTGAGGGAGATAATTGTAGCTTAGTGCCAACCAGTGACTCTTTACATTAATTTACTCCTTCAAGGATTTTTTATCCTTGAACTTTGCCTGGGATTATGGTTCTCATTTTATATAGGACTATAGGCATATGATATGAATAGCACTTTCAGTAGAACTTTCCACGTAGTATATTACAATAAGAAAGTTGACTACCCATCAGACATTAGTGCCCAGGGGCCTTTGACTTGTTAATCCGGCTCTGAGTAAGGGGAAGACCACTGGAGGGTGAAGAGAACCCAGAAAGACACTCCTCACCTGTAGGGAAAATATACACACAGACGCACACACACAAACAAACAAACACACACACACACACCTACACACAAACACAGACACACACACACACACACACACACACACCATCCACACATATCCACATACACTGCAAAAGAGGGTGTAAACGCACAATTAAGAGTGCGCAATACAAAGGCTCACTAAGCACGCAATGAACAATAAAAAAGGTAGGCCTAGAGGGAAACCAAGAAGGCCCAGCACCCCAGTAGACCTGCCAATTTGCCTGCACCAGAGCAAAAATGTCATATTTAAAAAGCTAGAAGCAAGAAACTTATAAGAAAACCAGTTGGTTTCACAAACAAGTAACCAGATAGAATTACCAGATAAATAAAGCAAAAAACAAACCCAACGCACATTACAATCAGAACCCATGCGCACACCAATGAGGGTCTCGAACTACGGAAGAGAACTAGGCTGTCTTGCATGATTTGGTTCGCTGATATACACAAATGCTAAGATAGACATGGACAAGTGGTACAAATCATGAACAAAAAATACACATGGCAATACAGCAGTGGTATGAAACAAAGTTCTCACCACAAGCGAACAGAATCATTTATTAATTTACAAGAGCCTATAAAGTAACAGGATCTGATTTTGTTACACTTAATCAGAATCATATTGCCTGTAATTAATAACACCTGTGATTATCCTGTGACTTCTTGGAAAAATGGCTGCTGTGAAATGGGCCCATTCTCTCACACTGGTATTCATGACTCTTACTTACTCTTACCTATTTCAATGCCATGATCCAGCCTTATTCTCCTTCTAGACTATTTCCCTTATCCAGTGCTGCTTTTTGTGATGGCTGACCAATGCCAGGAGCTCTCAGTCATACTGTGACTTGTGATTTTTAAGGCATTTTTGGCTTTTGACATACCTAAAAACTGTATTATGGGGCATGGGTATATCTGTCATCATACTACATCTAGAATAGGATATCTAACAGTGAATTGCATTTTTATATGTCCATTTTTGTAGTAATTTTGTTTATAATGTGTTTTTTATTTAAAAAACATCTGCCAAGAAATAATAAACAAACATAAAGATCATAGTCTAAATAAAATGTATGTAGTCTGCTGTAAATATTAACATTAGCATTTATTTACCAAGAATTTTCTTGTAAAACCTAGAAGTGTTAAAAGTTTGAAACTGAAAACTACTGAGATTTCTTTTTAAATGTGCATACATATTTCTCTTACTCTTAAACAGATTCTGTTACATTTCTGTTAACATAAGAGGTGCATTGTCAGATTTTCATCTCTTCTTTTATTGAGTGTATTTTCTTCCATGCGCAAATCACATTTAATGTTGCATTTATTTTAGGAAAACACTATAATTAAGAGGAAAATCCACAGAACTCACATAATTAACTAACTTAGCCTGAAAATGCAGAAACCATTGCAAAACTTCATGAAGACGGGTTCATTACAGAATATGCAAACCTGCATCAAGAATATAATAAGCTAACAGATATTTACAGAGGGGTCATTGTGAGGCCATTATTTCATTTAACTTTCAATAGTAAATTTAATAAATGTAGAGGCAGAGAAACAGAGTGACAGAGTGATTTTGCATCATACATTTCATGTATGTCTACATTTCATTTATTTAATAGAAATGAGTAGATGAAGACTGCAGTTTCAGTTGCACTGGTTTCCTTTGACAAGGAAGAATGTTCCAGTAGCCACTCCCAGCAGCCCCAGAGTCAGACCCACTCCACAGAACACTGATGGGCCAAGACTGGGCTCAGGCACCTCAACATCTGACGAACAAACACACACACACACACATACACAAGAACAAGTATGTCAACATCTGAGTGGGCTGAAACTCCTCCTCTGACAAAAACACAAAATCAACATTTATCTATGTTTAAAAGAAGATGGATAATGTGAAACCTGCAACAACATTTATGTTAGTCAAGCATTAGTGTTGTAAGCATTTAGTGAGAGATAGCATAACATTATCAAGAGATTCTTTACCATATTCTCTTGTGATGGGTAGAGGCAGTGTTGAGTGCGCCACAGCACAAGTGTAGATGTCCCCTTGCTCAGGGGTGAATGTTAAGGTGTGGAACTGGTTGAAGGTGAAGTCATTAACATTGATTCTGAGCTGGCTGGCACTCACTCCTTGGGTCATGATCTTGTTGTTCTTTGTCCACGTCACATTTACTCGTGGTGGGTAAAACCCAGTTACAAGACAGATGAGGGTGTTCTCAGAACCCACCTTGACATCATCTCTGTGGTAGATGGAAGTCGTAGGGGGGACTGGGGAGGGACATACAAAAGTGAAACAGTGTCTCCCTGACAGGCAGACCTTACTGTGCAACACACACTGTCAGAATCAGTGACTGATGACAAAAACACACAAAGTACATGAGAGAAGTATGTAAGGGAGAGACAAAGTAGACCTGCAATCAGCCCCAAAATACCCAACCTGACCCAACCCGAGCCCGTGCATGATCTGTCCCGACCCAGCCCATAAACTGTAATTATGAGCCATCCCTCTGCTTGCTGATTGGCCCATCCCAGCTCAGAGAAGATGTGAATCAAAGCTTGCGCCTGGCTCCCTAACCACAGTGGGGGAGCAATGACAAATTGAGCGGAAGCAGTAGGTAGCGCTAGCCTGATTGTAACTACCTATGATCAGTTGTAAACTCTTTCACGAGTCATTGGTGAAATTTCAATGTGACTCTAGCCATTAGTACCCTATCATTCAGAGGACACATATTGTACAATGACAATATCAGTTGGTCAAAAATTTAAATGTCATTCAAATGTTAATCAGAAATTTAAGGCCCACTGTGCAGTTCCAAAGATTTTTTTTTTATCGTTACTTAGCTCCAACTACAGTTGCTGAGTTTTTGTAATTATAGTGTCTTAAGTTCACACCAATACATGTGGATTTGTTCACAAGCCAAATTATAGGAACCAGCAATGATAAGTTTCAAAGGGCCATGTTAACTGGCGGTAATAAACATGATGTCAAAGAAATTCTGCTGTATGACGGCAGGATGTCATCGGTGAAGTTGCCTTGGCTGTAACTGGCAAGACAAGTTGGCTACAGCTGAGAATATGTCATATTCTCTCTTGACTAAAGCCCTTTACGCATGACTACAGTTTATGCTTGCCGTGATGCTTGATCCAAAATGACAGCCCCACACACCCCACACCACCCCCCACATACACACAGTACACTGTCTCACATCCCCTGCCATTATCAGTAAGCCCTTGCATCCCTACATACACACAGCACACTGCCACTCCACCCCTACTTTCACCATAACCCCCACCCACATACACAATGTTAACTGCCCCCCACTCCACCCCAGCCATCACCTATCCCCATCCTCAGGAGGACCCCCCCCCCCCCCCCTCCACCCCCATCTCTATGCCGCCCTTAACCACAACATCCCACAAAGTAGGGTGACAAACAGACAGAATTTCACTTCATTTTTTACACCCAGTAACTATATGCATGTGACGATAAACTTTTCTTGTATCCTTGTATACCCGAGGCTGCAAGAGCATAACATGAAAGAAATAGCCTGGTAGTATATTCATGTTAAAAACACTGATCCTGAGTTTTCAAGGTGTCTCAGATATATTATAAATTTGACTTTACACATCTGTGCAAAATTTTGTATTGCATGTTGAAATTATTTTCAGCCAAGTTATGTTGTGAAATGTACAGTATATTGATTATTGTTATCTTTACAACTCACCCTCTGTCACTGCTGGATTATTGTAAGCTTTTACGATGGTTGCCAAATTCTGTTTGCAGGTTTGCTGGTCAACAACTGCACTTGCATATGTACCCTCCTCATATTGTAATGGATCAGCAAACTCAGGCAGTGTCATGATATACTTTTCAGCTTTCCAGTCTGCGTGGGCTATCTCCTCCCCATCCAAGCCATACATATCCTCTCCATCTGAGTCTGTGCATCCACTTAAAGAAATATCTATATGCACAACTGAAAAATGCAACAGCACAGATGCATATTAATGGTGAAGGCAACATCCTCAAATGCAAAGTGTAGGGAAAAATAAATTTCACACCTCTATATAAAATTAAACCTTCAGTTCTTGGGAGTTTGGTCATGTCACCATTTATTTAGATATGGACGAGCTCAGATAGACTTTCAGTATAGTAATGTACTAGATACAGTATGAGTTATTTTGATTTAAATCCATCTGGCATTATATGTGTTTGTATCCAACTGAACAGAATACTAATATTAAGATTTTATACATCATTTAATTTTAAAAAATAGCCTGTTTACTTACTCTTAGTTTCTGTGTATATGATCCCAGTAAGGACGAAAAATGCCACTGTTAAAGTCATCTTCCAAGGGACTGATAGGGACTCAGTGTTGAACAGTGTGAGAGCAATGGGAAGACAAACTCACTGAGACTGCAGAGAAACTCAACTGAGACGCACTCATCCAACAGCCAATCAGATAAATTCCTCTGTGATTCATCTGTCTCTAGGTAAACACTCCTGTCAATTTTCAGGGCAGGTTTCCATTAAGTCCTAATGCTATTTATGACAAAACCGTATCTCGCTTTTCATGTGAGTTTGGTCAAAGCATGAATGTTCACTATTTTGTCAAATCATCAGTGTTTTTCCTGTTGCTCCATAAATAATGAAACAATAGCAAAAGCAAACATGTTTGCCATACATCAAGACTTAAAATAAAGCAATATCAATTCGTATGGAGCAACATAACAGGAAGTCTTTAAGCAAACACTTTAAGGAAAGGTAATTAAAGTCTCAAAAGGGCACATCATTGTATTTTCAGCAGGTGCACTTTATTGGCAGGGTCTTCATTTCCACCTCACTTTATCTGGGTGGTATCATGGTTATGTTTCAGTCATGTACCGTATTTAAAACCTGCCAGAATAATACTTATTTTAATGTGTTCCCTGTTAAAATCACTAGGTACAAAGTAGGTGCAAAAATCCTGGAGGACAAAACCTGATTGACCTAATATGAACCAGCAGGTGAACAGATCTTAATCTTTCCTAGCGTCTGTAGGTGTTCCGTGTGTTTTGGACAGGAACGACTGCCAGAGCCAAAACAAACAAGCCGGAAAAGTGCCCATTGCTTCTAAGACAATATCCTCACTGTGCCATAGTACCTGTATGAGGGATAGGCCTATCTGCGAGAAAGTGACACAGTATATAAGAAGCATTACACAGGTCTGTTATATCACAGAGGTCAGGTAGTCAGGTTATGAAGGGGTATGAAAAGGTGGATTCACAAATTTCATGCAGACATTAAATGTAGGTGAATGTTTGTCCTGCACTTCTAACCCTTACAGTGCTGAATCAGGTATGTGTTCATCTGACCATATAGAACTGACAACAAAACAAAACAAAATTAAGCACGGGATTTAGCCAGTCAGTTTGCTGCAGGTCGCTGAAGAGTGCCCCCTACAGGACAGAAATTTGAGCACAGCTCATAAGGGAATATCATTTGAGACTATGCTGTACTTGACAGTAATTCACAGAGCTTGGCACACTAAAGTTTACCACAGACTGGGGCCAGCAGTTTACACAGGAGAGTAAATAAATGTTATTTTATACTGAGTGAAGTAATCCGCTGCATTGTCAAAATGATAGGTGACATCTGATGTCATTAGTACTAAAGACCAGTTGGTGCAACTGGTCCATGACTTGTTCTAGTTTACTTGAACACTTACTACAGCACTTATAATATATTTTGGTTTAGAAGGGTTAGCTCCTTTTCAGTGGCATGCTGCTATTGTGTCTGTTCTCTGATAGCTTTATCATGTTATCCTCATCATGTCATTCTGAACTGAGAATCCCACATCATGGGATGAAATTGGGATTATGTTTCTCCTACAAAAAGAGAAGCAACCACTCAGTTTTGACCACGCTGGGAAATCCCCACTAATTTAGTATCAAGCACCAATACAAGGCTTCATGAAAAGGTCATCAACTGTTGCCAGGTAGAAACTCATTTTGAGACTGCATCGTCTAACACTGTACTGCATACAGTGTGTCTGTGTGTGTGTGTGTGTGTGTGTGTGTGTGTGTGTGTGTGTGTGTGTGTGTGTGTGTGTGTGAAGAGATCTGTATGTATGTAGCTTCTTCCTGTGCATTTCTAACTTCATTACTTTTATCATGTGAATATTTTGCCAATGTTTCTTCATATGTGCCTGTTCTTCTTTCAATAGCAAAGCTGAATGTGCCCTATCAGTTGATACACTCTGCTTAGACTAAACAATTTAGCCTACCCAGTTTGGCCTGGGAGAGTGGAAAACACCAGATTTGATTCCAAGATTATTAAGAAAATTGAGAGAGAGAGAGAGAGAGAGAGAGATGTGGAATGGGTTCAGGAAATGACCTCAGGCTGGACAGACATGGATCCCAATGAGCACTGAGTCCACATACAGGACACCAGTGTTAAAGCTCACCCAAGAATCAGGATATTTCTGTGTCATGAAAAGTTATTCTTGTGTTGCTCATGTCTCCATAAATAAGGCCTAAAATAGAAAACACATAATGGAAAACACTGAAATCTTACACCTCTTTTCCAACTTTGACCAAGCTTAAATAAGGCAAGGAAAGGCCACAGGTTGACATTGGCATAGGACCATTGTCAGATAACCAGACTATCAGACTACCAGACACCAAGAACTTGGATAAATGAATGTAATTGGGAAAAGTCTGTTTATTGACATAATCTGAACTGCCCTGACTGGAGCACAACGTTTAGGCCGGTTGAGCCATTGTCTGGCTCAACCCTCCCTAAACTGGATGTGGCTCAAAGTTATCACAGATGATCTCTTCAGTATTTTAAGAGAATATCAACTGTGTTAATGATTATAGTATTTAGCAGATGCTTTAACCTGTGCAACTTACTGTAGGTCATAGTAAAGTACAGTACTCTAAAAACATACAAAATCGAAAGCAAAGCATTCTACAATGAATAATTGATAAATTAGTCCTTAAATGTTGCAAAGGGTGGGGGTTCCAGGAAATTCTCAGTGAAAGACTTAAATTAGTTTTGTTTCTCCAAGCCAAATAACAAAGCAGCTCATAATATTCAAGTAGGTCACAAATCCAAAAATGTACTAGGGCAGACATATAATGGAGCCTTTACTGGGAGGATGATCTGTACAAGATGTAAATGAAAGGCCCACCTTTGCATATTACTGTAGCACATGGACAGTTCAGTTCAAGTAATTCAAATCAATTATATTTATACAGCACCTTTTGCAATAGTATTGTCTTATGGCGCTTTACAGCAAGGAGCACCCAAGAGCAACAGCGCTGAATGAGTCTAAAATGGGGGATCGTCTTATATTCGGGCCAATATGGTACTTTGTTCAACTATCTGTCCCTTTGGTCTTTACTAGGGTGACCACCTGTCCCGCTTTAAGTTGTACTGTACAGCAATTTTACCCTTGGTCCCGCGTTACACAAATTGAACAGTCTGTCCTGCTTTTTCTGTCGATTGAACATAAAAACCTGGATACGTCCATGGATGGGCTTACTCTGGACTTTTGTACAATATTTCAGTAGACAACAATAAAAGCCATAGCCAACAGGCTGAGTTGTATGACAGTCTAGCTCTTCACACGCGTACAAACGCCTCCTTAAATTGCCAGCAATCTCAAATTGAGAGCGCACTGGTTCAGGTCACGCAGCCATGACCAGTGTGGCCACAGAAAACAATATAGATATATGTATATATATATAGGGGTGGTCAACTCCTCCACCTGGAAAAAAGTGTCCCTTCTTTTGGGTTGAGGAGGTTGGCTGCTGACAAGCTAGTCAGTCAGTCTCTTCTGCTTCAGTTGTGGAATCTTAATAATCCCCACTTAACAAACAGGACCATCTTGTTTGTTGTTTATTTGAAATATCCAAAGCCCGCAAAACTTTCCCAATGGCATGTTATTTTGCTGGAACTTGATGGTACGTCTTAAAGTGACAGGCGCCATTTAGCAATATCAGCAACATTTATTTTGGAAATAATATTGAAACACCTGGGTCTTCACACAGTTGTAGTCTGTGCTTTTTATTTAACTTTGTATAGGCTAAGCCCAATAATATTTTGCACTGAAATTGTTAAACTTAAATTGGCCTGATATTTGTTGTGCCTTATATTTTAAATTGAATTTGATTGTGACAATTTCTGAAAGCATACTTTTAGTTGCATAGTGCCTGGTCCTTTGCACAATTCACTAATTTGATGTCTTTATGAGGACAAAATTATCATCTTTCATGATTTTAATGCCTAGTAGCAACCTTTGGCCTATATTTCAGGCCTGGGTCAGGTAGCATCTCAATATTTTGGCCTGTGGAGTTATTTTTTGGCATTGTAGTAATTTTATGGCCAAATAAGGGTTCCAATCAGCAGCAACTGTCCTATTGACAGTTAGAAGGTAATAAATTAGTGTATGGTAATATCAGTAGAAGTCGTAGGCTAGTAGGTTGGTAGTAGTGGTAGCAGTAGTTGCTGCCACGTTTTTTTGTGTGCTCATGTAGGCTAGACAGATTAGGTCCTCAGAAAGCAAGTACTGTAAGTGAAAGTGAAAGAGACATTTGTCACACAAACATCACTTTCCACAACCACCCGAGAAAGTCCAAGACTAGAACTGTTTTACTTTGTCCAGCCAATGAGGTCTTTATAAATACAAGTGACACCTGTTGTAGGAAAGATGAGCCGTTCATTTTTAAATGAGACTTGAGTTCAGGACAGAAGACGCTGAGGCACAAGTCAATATGGCAAAACAGTGCCCCTAGTGTTGGAGCCTAAAAGAAAACTGTCACTGATCACAGACAAATGTACATTTGTAGAAGTATTTTACTAAAGCTGATCGAGCAACAGCCACAGTGTGTACCTATATCGCACCACAAAATGGTTCCATAGACTACCCTACATGTTATTGTTGACTTGATTTGTAATGAGCAACGCAATCTCTATTTAAGGAGGCTAATAGGTTGCTACTCCTGTGTGTATTATTCAGCCAAGGGAACCTCTGATATAAACAGTAGGGTACAAAGACATGTAAACTGGAATATAAATGCGGAGGAATCCCTTTTTTGTTTGTGTGTGTGTGAAAGAGAGAGAGAGAGAGAGAGAGAGAGAGAGAGAGAAAGAGAAAGAGAAAGCAAGAGAGAGAGAATTGATATAATTCTTCATATCCATCCTTATAATGAAACCAAAAAAAAACGATGACCCTGATCACAGTGGTTTAAGATGCTCATGATGACACAGACTACAGTGCATACAGGTTAACGTTACAACTTACACTGCTGGAAATATTACTTTTATCGTTTGAATAAGTCAGCAGTAGTGTTCCTTTATGTGTACCTGCTTTCTCAAAAGCAAAGCTGATACCTTGCAGTGCCCTTTCAGATGAAGCACTCGCTTTGAACCAGCAATACACCTAGTCAAACCAGTCTGGCCTGGTGGTGCAGAAAACACCAGACACTACCAGATACCACACCCATGATATAACCCAGCAATCAGCTCATTTGATTCTGAGATCAGGGAATATGACTCAAGATTCAAGCGTCTTTGCAGGTGTAGGTCTGTCTCACAGTCTCTGTTTAGGCCATGATTGCAAATTGTAAAAGCACCCAGATTAAAAGCTGAGAGGAATTTGTCACTAACAACTTTGATTTAGATTTCAGCAAAATTATCAACTGTTGACCTCTCGCTCACTAAACAAGATCAATAAAGAGTTTTATTTCATTTTATTGTCCTGGCACCACAAGCCAAATCAAGTCCTGGTCAAATAACATGTCAACACCTTACTGCTATGGTATTACTTGGACCTTGAGCTAGTGGCTTTCATGTTTAATATTTAACCACTTGGACGGTAGTAGGCACACCACATTTAGACAACAAATGGCCAGACCATGTCCTTGCAGTCTGTGGTTAACACAAGCACATACAAGCAGCAAAGCAGAAATAAACAGGGCCGAGAAAAGTCCCTTCTCTCCTCTACAAGCCTCTGCACACTTCTTCCTGTTCTACTGAAAATTCCTATCCGGTGTTGTTGTGCCATCACAAGTAAACTCTTGAAATAGGGGACTGAGAGACCAACAGACCCTGCTGACATGGAGGAGTTACAATTCATGACTGAAAGATTCACCCATGGTACATTCAAAAATACTACTAACATATGTAAACCTGCTTCTTTTCATCTTAATTTCATCTTAACATTGGGCCAGTTCCTCTGAGAGAAATTCAGTTTTTAATGAAACCCTTTTGAAATTGAGCACAAGTGGGATTACTGTATATTCAGTGGAACAAACACTTCTATGTTTATGTATAAGTGTTAGAGCAGAATCAGGAAACGTCACTGGACGAAAGTTAGGCAGGAAATGAGTAGGAGAGAGAGATGGAGAGCAGGAATGTCCGCTGGACAGAAGTGGATCCCCATGGGCATTGAGCCCATATCCAGACACTAATGTTACAGCTCACACCAAGAATCAGGAAATTTCTGTGTCATGAGGAGGAATGCTCGCCTGATGCATCAAATTCTTTCACATCGTTTCCCTTTGTGGAAAGCATCTGAAACCTATCCATTGGGATACATTTGCTCCACAGTGGGCAGATACTTTCTGCTTCAACCAATTGCTACTGTTGGGTTGTGAGGTATGTTACGTGCTGGAATGCACCGTTTGAGTTCAACGTTATCGTTTTCAGCCCTCCCTCTGTTCACTCAGAGCTCAGAGCCAGTGCAAACCCAAGCCTACGAATAGATTCCTGAAGGTGTTGGAGCTAGCACACCTGGCTAGAGGAATGCTTGTGTTGATGTCTCCCTAACTAAGACCTAAAATGTGGAAAACATACTGTAAAAATCTTATACCAGCTTTCCAAACCAATGTTTGACCAGGGCTAAATCAGGCCATATGAGGGAGGGGTGCAGGTTGATTTTGGTGTTAAGGCTACAGTGTGGTTTGCCAAGAACCTTAGACAAATAAATCCAATTGGGAAAAGCCTGTTAATTGACATAATCTGAACTGCCATGACTGGAACACTCACAAGGTCCTTATGAATCGTCTCAGTTCTTCAACCATCTCTGGTCTGGCTCAGTCTGCTTTGGCTAAACCACAAGGAGGTGAGCCAGGAGGCATTGACACTGTATTCCCATGTGCTCCACTACAAGGCCCTGGATGGCCAGGCAAGTATTGCCACACCCTGAAGCCCCATTCACACACTTCTGGCATATTTTCATTATGAACAGGGGCCGGCCCCACGCTTTACCCCGGTCTTAAACACTAGTGCTTCACCCAAGTCTTCTGTTTCCATTAGCTAGCGCACCAGGGATTTTGCTAACAATGCTAAAAAACACTGCTTAGCAATAGCAGCGCAAGCTACATGACAAAATTCATGATATGAACATTTAAATATGTCATTGAATAGTTAAAAACTCTTGTCCTTGGATCATGTGCAAAGTTTTTATATATTATATAATATATAATAGTTCAGAGACCAAATGTCTTTGTTTTTGGTTCCCTAAAAGTCACAGAGAGACATTTACACAGTTCATGCAGAGAAAGTTCATGGCATTTGCGAAACAAACTAAATGATAAGTGACTGAACTGTAAGCAATGTAAACGTAACAGCATGCACAGAGTGTGATTATAGCTTGTAACGTGTTTCCCTCTGACACTTTAGCAGTGACTAGTTAACACATGGAAAACCTTGGTAATGAGCCCACACGCGAGAGTATTTCAGCGGGAAAGTGATGGTTGAGTAACATGTGTGAACGCCACTTGAGTGCTTGTACCTCAAGACCAGCACCAAGTCAAGGAAAGGCAGCCGTGTTCTTAAGTCACAGACAGACATTTTTCTTGTGGAATGTTTAGGGACTGAGATGAACTTGAAGGCCAGTGCCAATAATCTTAACCCTGCATTTGAATGGCAAAAAATGAGTTTACTGAAATGTTTTAACCTACTCATTGTTCTAACAAAGTACTGTATGTGTAAGGCACTTTTGTTGATTTCCCAGTGTGCATGTGTGCGTCAGCATGTTTGATCTTTCTTGTTCTTTGTAATGGACAGCTGGTGTGTCCTCGATGAATGCTGCCATGTGCTTTTGGCCCACAAGGGTGATCTTAGCTTCCCACAGAAACACATTCTAGTGCTGTGTGTATCTAATTCCCTGTTATCAATAGTAGCAGTTGTGCTCTCCATGATTTTCAGTGAAGCACACACACAGCATTTGCTCCTATGCTTGGAGTTTTATTAATTATAGAAGCATGGGGTTACAGCATGTGTACTGCAAATGCTCCACACAGATTATGTGTTTTTTGCATCTTGTTGCAGACACTGACACAATTTTTTTCAAAACAAAAACATCAGTTGTTGGACAGCGTGCATGCGTTCAAATTATTGCTTCTGAAACAATCACTGTCACAATTCACTGCTTTTGTATGCGCTATTGAGTGTGTTTTCCAGAGTGTTCTGGAGTGAAATGGTCATTGCTATACCTGTATTTTTGACCGCACTCTTTCTCTCTTACATATCAGTAGTCCAGTTATGTGTGGGTGAGTCTTTCTGGAAATCCACCTCCAAACAGCTGATATGCTGAACTGTTAATCTAACACCCTCAACCTGTGAAATCAGCAGTCATGTGTGCAGTATCAATTTTAAACCACCTGCACTTTCTACCACTAACCCTCTCAATCACTCAGAAAATGAAGAACTTCCAGCACGCAAACTGGATCTGTGTAGGACGCCTCCAGGTTTCATGTTATAGTATTTGACGTAGACCACCAAACCTCAGCATTCCTAAAGGCTTAATACAACAGGAAGAGAAACACAAGCCTCTAAACCAGCCATCGCATTTGGCCCACTTCAAAACTGCTGACATGAAATGATGAAGCTTCACTTCTCTTTCATGGCTGTGTACTAACTAATGCTATGATTGCTTGAGAATGATGAGTGAAAGATGCTGAGGGTATGACACAGATAGTCTATTAGACTCACTACCGTGGCTTATCTGCAGACAGTGCAAACAAAGAAATCACTGTGTTAAACTCCAGCTTTCTAACAATAGTTCACATTGTGCTAGACACATTAACATGTGTGTAATTGTAGAAAATAATGTGGATGATAGAGTACTACAATACGCTACACAGAGTTGGTCTACATATTAAGGTCTCTGTATCAGCATATTGCTGAAATGCATGTTTTGTTGCATCTGACGGTGATAAGGGCCATGTGTGGTTGGATGAAAATAGAGAAGAAGGATGAATGCTTTGTATTTACTTTGTATTAACTATCTGTCCTTTTTTCTTTTAACTATGATTGGCACTGTTCACTTTCATTTATTTAAACAAAATTATTATTCACATGAATATGTATATATATATATATATATATATATATAATCAGTTGTTCATTCTCAGAAAGCAAGTAAGTGAAAGTGAAAGAGACATTGGTCAACAAACATCCCTTTTCCAAAAGCGCCTCAGAAAGTCCCAGACAAGGACTGTTTTATTTTGTCCAGCCAATGAGGTCTCTTAAAACACAAGCATCACCTGTTGCAGGAAATATGGGTAGTTTGTTTTTAAATGGGACTCAGGAGCTCAAGACAGAAGATTGTGAGGCACAAGTCGGTATGGCAAAACAGCACCCTTAGTGTTAGAGTTTGAAAAAAAAAAAACACTGTCACACTGATCACAGACAAATGTACATTTGCAGAGGCAATATAAAGTATTTTCACTCAAGCTGATGAAGCAACAGCCACAGTGTGTGTGTGGTATACAGGGGTATCCATACTGCACTCCTTCATGTGTTTACATCCTGTTATGTTTATTTTCCCTCTGATGGTGAGCTGAGATCCTCAGCTGGGGGAACTCACTACAGTTGGTCCTCAAATTATTTGATCTGATTTTTTCTTCACAATAAATGAATAAATAGAATGAAATGCAAAATGTATTCTAATGTAAACTATCTTTATACACCACAGTACATCATGGTTCCAAAGATTGCCTTACATATTATCATTGACTTGTTTTGTAATAAGCAACACAATCTCTATAATAAACAGGCTAATAGGCTGACACTCATATGTGTATTATTCAGGCAGGTGACTTCTCAACTACACAGTAGGGTAGGGCCTCTTGTTTTGTTTTACACTGACCAGGCATATCTTATCTCTGTGTGTGAGAGTGTGTGTGTGTGTGTGTGTGTGTGCGTGCGTGTGTGTGTGTGTGTGTGTGAGAGAGAGAATTGTTGTAATTTTTCATTTCCATCCTCATAATGAAACCTTAAAAATGATGACCCATATCACAGTGGTATATCAAGATGTTCATATCAAATACTATAGTGCATACAAGTTAGCCATACATGCACAGATGAAAATATTATTTTTATCATGTGAATAACTTGTGTGTCTTTATCTGTGCTGATCCTCTCTGATACTTGTGGTGCCCTTTAAATTAATACACTCTGCTTAGAAACAACAATATATTTAGATGAACCAGTTTGGCCTGGTGGTTTGGAAAACACCAGAAACTACCAGATGCCACACCCATGCCACAACCTAGCAATCAGGTCATCTGATTCCAAGATTAGGGAATCTGATGGAAGCCATGTTGCAGGTATAGGTCTGTCTCAGTCTCTCTGCTCAAACCACCATGACTTCAAAATATATAGCCACCCAGAAAAAGCTTTTTTTGGGAAAGGACATAAGAGGAATTTGTCACTATCAACTTTGATTTAGATCTCAGCAAAAAAAACAACTATTGACCCCAGCTATACTTTATCAAGATCAATGTAACAATAATAGTGTCAAAGTTTTATTTTATTTTGTTGTCTTGGTATGACAAACCCAATCCAAGTCCTGGTCAAATATGTTTTGCCAAACTATCTGTCATGATATGACCTGGGTCTTGATCTAGTGGTGTTCATGTAACTACTTGGACTGTGGTAGGGAACTATGAAGCCAGTTTCAAGGGTTCACTGAGGAAGTACAACTAAATCAAGGACACACCATATTCAGACAACAAATGGCCAGTGCATGTCCGGGCAATCTGTGGTTAACACAAGCACATACAGGCAGCAAAGCAGAAAAGGAAACAGAGCAGAGAAAAGTCCCTTCTCTCCTCCACATGCCTCACACCTCTTTTTTAAAGGCAAGGATCCTATTGGCTGCTGCTGTGACATCACTAGTAACCATCTGGGTGAACTCTGAAACAGATTCAGGGACTGAGAGAACAACAGACCATGTTGACACCAGACAACAACATGTCATGTCAGGGTCGTGTTTCTCCTGTCGGGAAATATTTTCTGTAATGCCCAGCGGACAATCTTTCTGACATAATTTGGACCTTTAAATGCTGTGATTACTTGTGTTTGCATAGTGGAAGATACTGAGAGTGAACAGATGGCCTACTAGGCCTATTGCTGCGGTTGAGAAAGCAGACAGTGCTAACAAATGATTCAATTCGGCATTCTAACAAGCATAAAATATTATGTGTACATTGTCATTATAGGCCTGATATTGTTTTATGTATCAACTACTGTAGCCAAATTCCTGAGCATACTTGGTCAATAAAATTGATTAGGATTTGTACTGTGTTTAGACGCATTCATGTTTGTGTAACAGTAGAAAATGTTGTACATGACAGATTTATACAGCACACTACATACTATCCAAAAGGCCTGAGCATCAGCATAGTGTTGCTGATATGGATCTTTTGTTGCAGAGATATACATCTCTACTGACAGTGGACAGGAACATCTATGACCTCATAAAAATATGCAGAGAACAAGGAGGAATTCTTTTAATTTTCTTTTCATTTCCCGACTGTCTGTACCTTTGTTCTTTTAATATTACTGTTTTCTGCTTTTCTTCATCATGTATTATACATATATACATCAGCACTGCTAAGCTACATATATATAGAGAGAGATATATAGACATAGATATATAACCTGGATCATACTTATTTTTTTATGCCCACATCAAGATTCCTATCAGCAGCAGCTGTCCTATTGATGTATTGGAAGTAAGAAATTAGTATATGTGGTAATATCAGTATAGGTAGTCAGTTAGTAGTAGCAGTGGTAGTATATGTGGTAATATCGGTACAGGTAGTTGGTTGGCAGTAGTAGTGGTAGAAGCTATAATGGCGTAAGTGCTGCAAGGCCCTTTTCTGTGTTCATGTGGGCTAGACAGATTAGGTCAGGGTACCCTTGCTTGCATTTTTTTTTTCTTTCAATCGTTGTTTGTTGTCAGAAAGCAAGCGCTGTAAGTGAAAGTGAAAGAGACATTGGTCACACAAACATCCCATTTCCACAACCACCATGGAAAGTCCCAGACTAGGACTGATTTACTTTGTCCAGCCAATAAGGTCTTTTTAAAACACAAGCGTCACCTGTTGTAGGTAAGATGGGCAGTTTGTTTTTAAATGGGACTTGAGCTCAGGAGAGAAGACTCTTAGGCACAAGTCGGTATGACAAAACTGCGCCCCTAGTGTTAGAGTTTGAAAAAAAAACACTGTCACACTGATCACACACAAATGTACATTTGCAGAGGCAATATAAAGTATTTTCACTCAAGCTGATGAAGCAACAGCCACAGTGTGTGTGTGGTATACAGGGGTATCCATACTGCACTCCTTCATGTGTTTACATCCTGTTATGTTTATTTTCCCTCTGATGGTGAGCTGAGATCCTCAGCTGGGGGAACTCACTACAGTTGGTCCTCAAATTATTTGATCCCATTTGTTCTCCAAAATAAATAAATAAATAATGTGTTCTAATATGTAAACTAACTTTATACACTACAATACATCATGGTTCTAAAGATTGCCTACATATTATCATTGACTTGTTTTGCAATAAGCAACACAATATCTATAATAAACAGGCTAATAGGATGCTTCTCAACTACACAGTAGGGTACAAAGAGATGTAAACTGGAACATGAACAGGGAGGACTGCCTCTTGTTTTGTTTTACACTGACCAAGCAAATCTTATCTCTGTGTGTGAGAGTGTGTGTTAGTGTGTGTGTGTGTATGTGTGAGCGTGCATGTGTGTGTGTGTGTGTGAGAGAGAGAATTGTTGTCATTTTTCATTTCCATCCTCATAATGAAACCTTAAAAATGATGACCCATATCACAGTGGTATATCAAGATGCTCATATCAAATACTATAGTGCATACAAGTTAGCCATACATGCACAGATGAAAATATTATTTTTATCATGTGAATAACTTGTGTGTCTTTATCTGTGCCTGATCCTTCTCTGATACCTTGTGGTGCTTTTAAATTAATACACTCTGCTTAGAAACAACAATGTATTTAGATGAACCAGTTTGGCCTGGTGGTTTGGAAACTACCAGATGCCACACCCATGACACAACCTAGCAATCAGGTCATCTGATTCCAAGATTAGGGAATCTGATGGAAGCTATGTTGCAGGTATAGGTCCGTCTCAGTCTCTCTGCTCAAACCACCATGACTTCAAAATATATAGCCACCCAAATTAAAAGCTTTCCTGGGGAAAAGGACATAAGAGGAATTTGTCACTATCAACTTTGATTTAGATTTCAGGGGAAAAAATCAACCACTGACCCCAGCAAAATTATCAACTGTTGACACCTGGCTCACTAAACAAGATCAATAAAGTCCTCCATGAGTTTTATTTCATTTTATTGTCCTGGCACCACAAGCCAAACCAAGTCCTGGACAAATAACATGTTTTGCCCAAACTATGTGCTATGGCATGACATGGACCTTGAGCTAGTGGTGTTTAATATTTAACCACTTGGACTGTGGTAGGGAACTATGAAGCCAGTTTCAAGGGTGCACTGAGGAAGTACAACTAAATCAAGGACACAACACAGTCAGACAACAAATGGCCAGAACATGTCCGTGCACGGCCACATCTGTGGTTAACACAAGTACATACAGGCAGCAAAGCAGAAAAAGAAGACAGGCAGAGAAAAGTCCCTTCTCACCACTACAAGCCGCACACCTCTTTTTTTTTAAAGGAAGGGATCCTATTGGCTGTTGTGACATCACTAGTAACCATCTGGGTGAACTCTGAAAGAGCCTTGGGGACTGAAAGATCAACAGAAAATGTTGACATGACTCAAAGATTCACCAGTGGTACACCAGACAACATGTCACTAAAGTGCATAGAAACATAGAATATTACTTTGGGCCAGTACCACTGAGAGAGATTATACTATGTTTCATATTCAACAAAATATGTGTTAAGTCTATTGTTTCTGAAAAATGTTACAACAGAGAATCTGAAAGGCTGGGAGAGATGGGAAGTTGGTTCAGGAAATGATGTTAGTGCAGAAGTTAGACAAATATGGATCCCCATGCGTGAAGTAAAGTAGACTGATATTTAGCAAATGCTTTTCTCCAAAGCCACACAGATTCGCAATGTGGGGTTCGGAAACTGAACCACGCAGCCGCTGCTCCACCACGCCACAGTGTATGGGTTCTGAGCCCATATGGCACAGGTTACTAGCGCCACTGTGCTATGGCTGGAAACGTCTGTCTGGTGTGAAGGGATGCATGAGTCTCTCTAATGGAGGCCTAAAATAGGAAAACATACAAGAGTTTCCAACCAGTGTTTGGCCAAGGCTGAATAGGATCATATGAGGGAATTAAATGGGTTGATTTTGGTATAAAGGACACAGTTTGGTTTGCCAAGAACTTGAGCAAATCAATGTAATTGGAGAAAGCCTATTTATTGACCTTCATGAGCTTTCATGAGGCCCAACATGGGACTTTCTGTAACCGTGACCCCCTGGGCCAATGTCTTGTACAGGGTCCAACTGTAGGATTTTTTGTAATGAATTCCACTCATATGGTGCTTATGAACAAAAAGCAGATTTACCTGTCTGTGTAGTTGGAGATTGATGGAGGAGTTCAACTGATGAACGTGTGCTGTAAGTGTCAGTAGATTGCATATGTACTCAGGTAGTTTACCCATTATGTAAAGCCTTTGCAATAAACACCAGGCCTAGAGATTTCTTTCTAAGCTGTAATGATGTCCATTGCACCATGTACAGTATATACACTCTTTTGATCAAATTGACCAAATTCGGTCTCTGCATTTAACCCATCTGTGAATTAGTAGCACATGTACAGCACACAGCGGGCAGTGGATGTGGATGTGGATGTGGATGTGGATGGGACAGCGATGTTCAACCACTTCTTCTGCCCACCTTTTCCCACCTGATCAGGATTTAAACTGGCCACCCTTCAGTCACCAGCCCGATGCCCTTACCAGTAGGCCACAGCTGCCCCTTACATTGCTTCGTATCAATAGTTGCTGTGCGTTGCGTTTCTCTGGACATGCATACATCCTAACACCTGGAAGTCTGTAGGTGGAATCAGCTAGTTCATAGCATAAGTACAACATCAACATTAAACCACTTGCACTTTCCACTGCTATTTTCACTCCCTCTGCAAATGGACAACTTCCAGCATACAAACAGGATCCGCGCAGGACGCCTCCAGGTTTCACATTAGCGTCTGACGCAGACCACCAAACTCCAGCATCCCTAAAGGCTTAAGGACAAGAGGAAGAGAAACACAAGCCTCTGAACCAGCCATCATGTTTGCTCACCTCAAAACTGCTGACATGAAACACAAAGCTGTAGCTTCACTTCTCCTTCATGGGTGCATAGAGAGAGCTTTCAGTGTATGGCTTTGTCTAGCTCCGCTTCCCCATAGCAAAGCAAACTTGAAATGCTGCGACTGCTTGAGAGAACATGATAGTGGGTCATTTAGAAGGCCAGTTGTTTTCCAAGTGGGGTCTGTGGAGCCCTATGGGACCTCAATCTTAATTTGAAAAAAAAAAAAATCTTAATCATAAAATAATGCTAAACATGCTGTTGTGTAGTAGCATGTTACTACCAACAGCTGCGCGCACAAACAATGATAGATGAATGTGTCTTTAAAGATATCTTGGAAAAAATGGGGATGGGAGTCAGAACCCTGGTCTAGGCCCAGTGCTGTGGTTGGAAAGAGCCCTTATCTGCTTACAGTGCTAATGACAAGCAATCCATGGTAAATTCTTGATTTCTGACAGGAATACAATTTTACTTGTGTTTTGACAGCCTACATTGTCAGGCTATACATACTGTACATAGTGTCAACCCTAACACCTTAGCATCAGGATAGTATTGCTGATGTCTCTTTTGTCTTAGAGAAAACACATGACCTGACAATGGGTTGGGCCGACCATCTGTCATTTTATTCTTTTATCTACTATTAGTATTTTTGCCTTTAGTTGTGTAAAGCACATTCATTGTTCTAGGCTTTATAAATGAACCTGCCTTGTATTCATTTTATGACCAAATAAGGATTGCTAGCAGCAGCTGTCCTAGCAGTTAGGAAGTTGGTAGCCTACCTGTGGTGATATCAGTGTTAGTGGCACAGTAGAAGTTTTAGGAGGAGCAATAGCACTAATGCTACACAGGCCTTTTTTCTGTGTGGGGCAGATGAGGTCAAGGCACTTTTTTTTTCTATCGTTGTTTGCTTTCAGAAAGCGTGAAAGTGAAAGAGACATTGGTTACACAAGCATCTCTTTTCCAAAACCACCTCTTAAACTTCCAGACTAGGACTGTTTTACTTTGTGCAGCCAATGAGGTCTTTTTAAAACACAAGCGTCATCTGTTGCAGGGGAGAGGATCAGTTTGTATTTAAAGGGAACTTAAGCACAGGATAGAAGACTCTGAAACGTAAATCAATGTGTCAAAACAGTGCCTCAAGTGTCAGAATCTGCTCATTGCATCCAGTCACACACCCTCTGTGTGGGAAAGTCCCCTGGGACTAACACTTCCCTTACTAAACCCAATGAAATGACACAATCACTTGTTGCTAGGTAAAACCCCATTTCTATTTTGAAGAGGAACTTGGGGTAGAAAAAAAATTGAGACCTTCAGTGATGTGACCCATCAGCACCCCCAGTGGTCTTGCTGTGTTATGATACATACCAAAGGACTTGCAAATCTTTTTCTCTGTCTGGAAAAAAACCTACTCATGTAATAGACTTTTTTGCTATGCAATTTTATTGAGTATTGCAACTAATACCTTTGAAAAGAATACAGACCTAGAGGGCCTATAGAAATTAGATATACAGCAAAATCCAGGCCTGTAAAGCAGATGTGAGCCTCACAGGCTAAAACTGCTCATCATGTATTTTTTTTATTTCCATTTCACAGTGTAACCCTGACCTTGGTACAGTTTTTTCAACCGGGATGAACATATTTCCATGGCACTAAGCTGATAGAAACTGTCTTATCAAAGAATTGTTAGCTGACCCCCTCTAGAGGTTTCTTAATATTACTTCTGAAAAACTCATAGGGGAGCTCCAATGCTGTCAGAGGGCTTCATGTACTCTGATTTGGTGCAGAAATTTGGAATTGAGCAAGCTAACCAGAAACCAGAAACACTGTTTTGTAGTGCTTGCGATATTAGCAGGCTAAGTCCTTCATTTCTGAACGTAATTTTTGTACTGATTGAAAGTACACTAAGCCTTCTAACAACAAGATCTAGTCTAAATGAGCCAGAGTTTAAGATTATTCTTTTCACAATTGACAGGTGATGCATTTAGCCTCACCTTTAGTGTTGAGGGTGAAACTTGCAATTTTTGCAAACATTGCTGGGGGGGGGGGGGTCCAAAAACTAGATTTGCATGAGAAACTATAAACAGATAAAGGACATGTGTAAAGAGCTGCTCCCAGAATTGCAGTGTTCCAAATTATGGTATATGTTCGCCATCTAGTGGCTGAGAGTGTCAAGACAGTAGAAGACTGAAGACTGAGGTGTTCTACTGTATTGTTCTTGTACTGTATTCAAATGTTTACCTTTTATTTCTGATTGATTGATTGGTTGATTGATTGTATGCAGTATTCACAGTACTCATGTAGTAGTAGTCACCGCTGTGGGAATAATGATCCCTGCCACAGGTAATGCCCAAACAGGGCCTTGAAATCTTATCATATCAAATGTGGATTCAAAAGCCTCTTATTTCTTCAACTGCTAAGATATACTGATTGACTTCTTTGAAATTACTAATGTTTGTGTTAAGGATCTTGTTCTGTAGCCAATTGATTTTGAATCTCTCGTACAAGCGATCAGTGAGTGAGGCTTTGAAAGGTTCAAAGCAATTGTGCTGGTAATTGTCAAGGTTTCGAAACAATCTGCACCCATGAGCACACCCATACTTCAACGGTGACACTTAGTGGCCTGTTTAGCTAACACATTTTGACATTTACTGTTAAGCCAATTGAGGAAGCAAGGGGTTTTGAACCACACTTTGGAACAGTGCCTCAAAACATTTGTGTTTTGGGAGCTCAAAACAGTGTTGATACATCAGTTTCAAACATCCCATTCTTACAAGTGATGTCACTTCAACCCATAGTCCTTTTGTGGGAGGTCACTGAGAGCTGTCGGTAGAAAATTCCATCTTCTTTGAACTGAACAGCCGAATGTCAGGTGCGCATCGGACCTGGTCACGGCCACGCCCCCTCACTCAACGCCACGGTCTCACAGCTCATCTCCTCGTTTGCACTCACCTCCTCAAGCACGATCACCTTCACCTGAGTTCTAATTGGTGTCACCTGGTCTCCACCCTACTTAAGCCTCCCTCCTGCTTCACTTGGTGTCTGGTCTCGTCGACGTTACCTTGTTTCCTGCGTGTTCGTGTGCTTCCCTCGTCTCCCGTGATCTCCCGTATCTCCATTCGCGTAAGCCTAGACTCCCCAGTTAATATTGTCCCTCTCCGTGTATCTTGATCTTTGAAATTAGTACTTTTGTGTTTGACTCCTTAACTCCTGTGTGTTAGTTTTTCCCAAACCTCTGAGCGTTGTTCTTTTCCGTTTCCTCCGTTATAGTAACGGACGCGACTTTTGTTACCCCTTTGTTCTTTGCTTTAATAAAGACTCTTGTGTTTATCTACTGCCTCCGCCTGTCTGAGTCTGACACCGAACAGCTCTGTTTTTAGTTTACATCAGTAGCCATGGACAGTGATTCAAATAATGTTTATTCCAAAATTAAATATTCTCCTCAACAAAGCACTAGAAGCCAACATTTATGTTCAGTCCCACGTCGTCTCATTTTCATATTGAAATAGAACCAGACATGTCACAGATCCATGCCTCGTGTAAAAGTGATTTGATTTGCAGTTCTGTACTTAATTTAAAGAAAAAAACAGTACATGTTCATAGTTTATCCAGACAGTAATCCCACACTGTTCCAGATAAGCAGTTGTGATTTATGGGGTTTTGGTGATTCAGAAATAAACTGCAGTGACCTCTTTGCCAGATCCTACCTCAAACTTACTAACTAAACTACTAACTAAATGTAGCACTTATAGAAACGTATGAATTCGATGAAATCATTCGTGACACCACCTTTTGTATCCAATAATGCAGTAAATGTGGGGAAACCATGACAATGCTCTCTCTAGTCTCTAGTGTTTTTGTTTTGTTTTTTTTTTCTAGTTTTCCAGTTTTCAGAGCTCCAAAGCTGTGAGTGTTTTAATGAGGTAAATGCATAAGTGTTCCAATGCCTTACTTGTTATGTTTGTGTACATACTCTGTGTGGCATTGATATTTCTTATAAGTGTCTGTGTGTGTGTGTGTGTGTGTGAGAGAGAGAGAGCATTATAGAATTTCATTGGGTTGGTTACAGGTTCTCAGATTGTTTAGGTTGGATTTTCCCATGGTGATGTAAACAGTTTAAAAAGTCTGAAGTCTAGTCTGTCTAGTCTGTAAACTATTTGACTGAAGCGTTATCTTGATCACACTACATCACAATACATACTTTTCAACAGATAGAAATATAAGATATTTTCTGTAAAATATAAATATGAGTTGTGTGCAGAAAACATCTGTGAAAGCTGAAATGAAAGCTCTGTTTATGTTTTATATTCATTTTATTTTTTGTTTTTTGCAATTTAACTAGAAACAAAGTCTGTCTTTTGCCGTTGATACAGACAGAATGTTATTCAACTGTCCAAAGTTGGTAAACTAAACCAAAAGAGAAGAGCCACTAGAGCAGATACAGATCTTAGGCTATCAATCAGTATTCATGATTGATTTCACAGCTGACTTAGTATGGTGTGCTATGAAGTATTTATAAGAACTTAATAACCAAGGGATGACATTGCTACTCTTATTCTTCGGATGTGGGCCTGTGTACACATCAAGACTCTTGTCTGGGCAAGTCTTAGGAGCCAGGATCATCTCTGTTGAATTAAATAAAAAGATTCAAATTAGACAAACAACAACAGCAAAAGACACACTAGTGATGGAAAAAAAATCCTGCAAAATTCAGCGCCATTCAGCGCTATTCAGCGTCATTATTATAAGGTTAGTATATAATGGATGACGGCCGCCGAGGTGTGCTGTTATACAGAATTAATGAACGAGACGGAGGCAAAGGACTCCGCAATGTGAATCAGACAGCAGTATTTCATTTCTCCGGGTGACAAAGCCAAACCTAAAGATATTGATATAATTATCCTTTAAAAAAGGTTGAATGAGCACACAGGCTCGTCTAACTCTTTCCCCACGTTTTAATACACAATAAAACACTAAAACAAATTTGCAGTTTATTAATTACACTGGGTTGTGTGAATATTTATTCATTTTTTTCTCTTATTTGAGATTGCTACTGTCACCATTCTACCATGTCAGTACTATTTAGGAGCCACTATACCTTGGTACCAAATCAGCACTAATTATAATCTGTCACTTGGCACATAAAATTCTGATTGCCAACTGTTAGTCATGTCTTGTACAGACCTCTGGACTTTTTCTTGTAGTAGATGAAGCCTGCAACAGCAAAGCCCAACCCCAGTGCTATTTCTGCAACTCCCATGGCAATCATATACCATTCGGCCTTGGACATGGAGGGGTCTGTGAAAACATGAATTAACATGCATGATGCATCAGCACATATATTCATACAAACATTTACAATCCATGTCTGAACAGAGAGCACTGGTACAGAGCTCTAGTCCCCTGGATGCAAATATAAACAGTGCCACTTGAATAACATCACACAAAGCATGCAGTGAATAATGGGCTTGCATTGCAGTACTGTGGCCTGAACTAGACATGTTCCTAAGCCAGTGCTCTCACCCCAGACCATCTCCAGAGGCTCCTTGAGGCTGGCATGCTCCACCACACAGGAGATCTTCTCGCCATGTTTGGGAGTGAACTCCAGGTGCGAGTGGATCTGGTAGTACCAGTCTCCATCCGACAGTTCCTCAGTGGATATCACGTCACCAGTCACCTCTTGGCCATTTTTGTACCAGGACAGTTTGATTAACTTGGGGTAGAAGTTGTATGCGCTGCATCTCAGCATGGCAGGGTGTCCACTCCTGGAGGTCCTCTCCAGGCTCAGTCTCACAATAGGCTCAACTACAAGACATTTTTACATTCATCAGGAAAAAATTAATAATTCATGGTGTCAACATTTTCTATTTTAAAGTAAATAAACTATCAATAATTAGGTTATATTTATTATATAACCAAATTTTAAAATAAATAAATGATAAGTAGTTACGCAATTGCATTAAAACTGTGTTTAGGTTTGCTGTTGGCAAATGTTTCTTAATATAATAGATTCAGTGTTGTGACTGGACATGATGGAAAGCTAAAATTGTCTCATAATATTTGAACAGATGCATGATTATTGGTTGTTTTGGAAAGGCCTGTCAGTTTCTCAGTGACTATGATCATTTGCATATATGCTTTCACCTGTTACATAGCAGCACTTTAAACAATTCTACAAGACAAATTCCTTGTGGTAGCAAAAAGTCATGGTCACTTAAGAACGCTCCCTCAGATAAAAATGCATAAAAATTGTGATTTCACATTTCAGTGATGCATTGACTGAGCAAGCTAACACTAACTGACTGGGGCACAGGAAAACAAAACTGAAACTAAGTTTCCTTGTCCTCATCAGTTAATGTTGGCCGCCATTTTGCTGTTCTGTCTACATTGCACCAAATTGTCTTGTTTTTGTTCCTTATTTGACAGCACTCAGCAACCTTAAACAACAGGGCTATGGGTTGATTAACTTCGGACTGTTGCTTTAAGTAACGGTAATACTCTCTTTTAGTCAAACTGCTCAAGCCAAGAAGGCTGCATGGTACACTTTGAGAGTGGAGGCTGAGAGGCCTTGGAGCAGTTATGCTGCATTCTCAGAGCCAGAGCAACATATGTAGCATATCACGTATTTATTTGTTTGTTTGTTTGTTTGTTTGGTTCTTGGATCTTGAAGAGCAGATGGATCATGAGGAGATATTTTCTGAATGTCACAAAAAGTGTTGACCGCACCTTTAGTTCAATCTGACAGGCATAGGATGTATACGTAATCTGATTTCTCTTCTTGCATGGATGCTTAATTGTTTGCTTCACACATACTTACCTGTCTTTGTCAGTATGTTATTAATTTCAATCTGGGCATTGGGCCTGCAATATCTGTCCTTCTCTGCTCGCATCTGTGCCAGAATTGCTGGATCTTTGTTCCATCTCTCTGCATTATACACTCCAAACTCAGTGTATCCCACAAACTTCCCCACTGTGCTGTTGAACTGAAGGTATTTAGCCTTGTTAAACCAGGAAGATCTGATAAACTCCAGATCACTCAGGTCAGGGGTGAAGCGGCACTGATCCACTGAGGAGGTGTAATATCCATTGTAACCAGCTGCAGGGGGAAACACTATGAGCAGTACATCTCATGCAATTGCTGTTTACTTACACATCCAAGTACTCACTGGCACAAGCGGGTCATTTGAACTGGACAAAGGGCACATGTTGTATTGATACTATATTCCCATTACAATGCCCTACAGTGCATCAGTAGCACAGGGTAAAGTGAACCAAATTGTAATACCATGTACTAAATTGATTTTGTACTTCATGTTTACATGTAGGGGGGTGGGGGGGGGTGGGGGGGGGGGGGGGGGTGTGGCACGAGGTGCAGGTGAGCTCTCTGTGACATCGAGTGTTGACAAGATACTGAACCAAATTGTGGCAGTTACTTGCATGATCCACTGTGTGAATGCATGTGTTAATTGTACTACTTGTACTTGATACTTGTAAATAGAAAGCTATATAATAGTCATACATTAATAAGAAAAACTTGTTGGCGGAATAGTGTAACAAGCGTTTCCTCTTACACTGTAAAAAAAATAAGTAACCTGATTGCCTTCATTTTCTAAGTTAGCTCAACAGAATGAAACATTATACAATTAGTTACATCAAATAAAGACAGTTGACTTTATTTAATGCAACTTATTAAGTAATTTTTCAGTCTGTTGACTTAACTCTAGAAATTTAAGGCAGCCAGGTTACTTATTTTTCTTAGTTTACAGGGGCATTCTGTAATAATAATCTCCTAACACAAAAAACTCTTTGTCTTTGTCTGGCATAAATTCTAATTATCGCTAATTAGAATTTATACGCTTCCTATACCAGTTCATTACACTGTTCTTCCTATACCAGTTCATTACACTGTTCTTCCAATACCAGTTCATTACACTGTTCTTCCTATACCAGTTCATTACACTGTTCTTCGTGATGCAGATCATTTGAAACAATGACACTGCAATGTCATTTCTATTAATATCTAACTTATACAAGTTCTATAATTTCTATTATGTTGACCTTAAACTGAGTTGCATACTGCATGTAATGGACACATGTACTTGGCCTAAAACAGTATTGTCATGCTGTACAGGACTAAATAACTTACCCACTCCTGACAGAGTGATGATGATCACTAACAACATGAAGTATTGTGCTGTGGACATTCTGTCAGACACTATGAGACGGACAGTGAAAGAAACAGTTTTGAGAAAGGCACACAAGGAAATGGACCAATCAGAGGATAGCAGATAGAGAGTCTATAGTTACTATGCAGAATTTGATTTGAATAGACTATAGTAGGAGGAAATTCCATGTCAACTTCACAATAGCACACAAACCTCAAGAGATTTCTGTTGAAACTGTCAGATGTCTTGGTCTGGGTGCAAACCCAGACACACTGCTACCAGTTTTCAGTTTGCTCTGCAGGTATGGCCACGAGTCATTGGAGCACATAGCAAAATTCCAGAGGCCAATCATAATTATTCATACAGCATAATCATTTATACGGCCAATAGCCTCTCGACATATTTGCATCATGTGGGCTTTATGTAGCTTTCAACCAATCAAGACCTCTGCATTACTGTCTATCCTTAAATTATGGATGTGTATTTTCATTCGTTTCGTTTCAACTAAGTAAACAGCTGCAAATAAACTGTTATTTGCATGAAATATACATTTCCAAAGAGTTGAATGCTTCAATTTGAAGAGACCCTATGCTGCATCGTCAAAGTCATAAAACCATTTAGAAACCATTTCGGTTGACTGACCTGTCGTGGCAAAAAATTGGACTTTCCCTGCCCCAGCTACTGTTGCCTCTCAGAAAAGCATCATGCAATATTTGAAAAGGAGCTCGTCTTGTGTTTATGACAGTATTGGGATCTTGTCACTTTCTTTCCATGGATCTTTCTCTACAGAGCGCCCCCTACAGCTTTTGGGTGCATAATACAACAACAATGCGAAAAGGAAAACCAGGGTTGTTGAGCACTTCTTTTAACTTCAGATCTCATGCTGGCTATACCCATTGAAATGGTAGGTCAATCACTTGTTGCCAGACCCTGCATCTTCACTGATGTGGGTCTTGTTCCCAGGTAACAAATATCTCGCTCAAAAAATATATATCTTTTGGGCTTTTTTGAAAGATCTCTCACACCTGGAAAGCTGATACTAGAAAGGGAAAACAATGAGATCTAACCAAAACATTAATGTGGAAAAGAAGGCAGTGTGTGCCTGCATATTCAAATCATTTCAGAAGTTAAAATTCATCACTTCATTATCTGTCAAATTGTCACTGATTTATGCAACTATATAATCTATAATTCCCCTCCTACCATGAACCAGAGCAGAAACCACTGTTTAACACAAGCAATTTTACAATGTATGTGAATACCCTCTGGGCACTGAAAAAAACTAAACAAGCAGAATATGTCTGCCTAAACAAGCAGAATATGTCCTGTCAGATTGCTCCCACCCTTTACATAAATAATTTCATTTTTTTTTATGGTTGACATGTGCTTAACCAACAACTCACAAGAAACTCCACAAGAAAAACATTTAGCAGAGGTAGGCAGCTTCCAGAGTGCAAGAACAGAGGGGACTTTGTGCTCCAAATGTTAAAACAGAAGTGATGAAAAAGTAATAACAAGTGGCATGGTGAAGGGGGCTGGCAGTAATAGGATTGGAAATTGACTATATTTTATATAATCACAACAATCTTTAAACATTGATGCATGATAGGCATTTAGTTTTGTCAGAGAACTGGAACAAATGTTCCCAGCATGGCCAGAGCATGCAAAAAAGCTGGATGCATTGAGAGGTGGGACTGTGATGTGTGGGTCTGTAGTGTGCTAACCATCTGCAAGTAGGCTACATAAAATTTAATTGTATTCATAGTATTATACTATTTCTTCATAAACAATTCTCTGTGCTCACAAAGAGAAAAAAAATCAGCATAGGTAGGTGAGACTTCCTGTTTGCAAAGAAGAGAGGGGACTTTTGGAGGCTCCCAGCACTGATTGTGAAACATTAAAACAGAAGTGATTAATACGAAGGAGGAACAGAAAAGATGACTAGAAATTAACTTTGAATTTTACTTACTAAAGTACCAGTAACTTAGCACCAGCACCATAACAGTAATAGGACAGCAATATAGCAGCATTGCCTCTCTGAAGATGATTGCTGATTGCTGAAGGTCAAAGTGCATCTCTACACAGCAAGGCTTACTGATTCCTATATTCAGGGCCTCAACTCCTGAACCAACCCCAGAAATTGACTGCAGCAACATAATGTTAGGACTACTGTTTCCACACATACATAAATAAATAAATAAACAAACTGTAGGATTTATATAAACAGGTGCATAGAAAGGATCTGTCCGTCCAGATTGCTCCCAACCCATAAGCAATTTCTGTTTTTACTACTTGATGTCCCCCTGTTAGTCTCTCAGCCAAAACAAACAACCTTTCCACCCTCTCATAGCAATGTTTATTGTTTTTATCAGCGAATAATCAGTTATGTTATTGCCCTATATCCACTGGGCTTGGTGTCGTATATGTCTTTTCATCATGTTATGTAATGCATACTGTTATCTGCATATGTGTAGCTGTAAAGTGTCTTGAGTATCTAGAAAAACACTAAAGTCAATCACAATTATGACGACGATGATGATGATGACGATTATTTTTATTATTGTTGTTGTTGTTGTTGTTGTTGTTGTTGATCTCAGTTTAAACCCAAGTGATTAATTTTCTGTTTGATTGACTGATAGCAGTGACAGCTTCTGCCATCACAACTGCATCACATGCTAGCTGGGACAAAACACTTGGCCCTACACTTGCACCTTACACCTGCATTTCTATATGAAGTAAAAAACGCTAAATTAAATTAATTTGCTTGTTTTTCAATCCCTCTAAAATGCAAACATGTCACGTCATATTGATGCACTCATTATATTTTCACGTGCATATTTCTTGCTCTTGCATTTTCATGCCCCTGAAACAAATTTCCAGACCTCTCTTATGAAAGTATGACTTACGTAAGTTATACTTAGGATATGAACATGACGGGAATCATGTCATAGTCTTGCAGTAGAGGTTAAGGTATAACTTAAGAACAATTTAGCATTAAGAAGGCTTTGGGAAACAGGCCCCAGTTCAGTTCAGAAGCAGGATGCACCACAAAGCTCCGTAAATGTCATAATGCAAACATTGACACAAATAAAAAATACTTTTGAATGCCATGGTTTTTAAGAAGAGACCTGTTAATTTGTTTTTTCTCCTGTTTATTTATCCTAAAAGTTTAAAGAGTTTCATTAGGACTTTTCTTACTTCCTGTCACTCAGGAGAAAAAGTCCAAAAATAAACTTTAAAAGAATAAAAGTCACAGTCGGAAACAGTCTTAAAACTTTTAAACAATTTCACAGAATACAATCTCACAAAATAATCCATACATAAACAGTAATTCTACTGTAATTCTGTTGATAGTCTGGAGATCAATATGACAAGCAGTGAATGAAAAACAAGTTCTCTGTAGCTCCCGTATATTAAGTTTATTATTACTTATAAGACTAAACAACAATTTAACATCTTCCTCAGAATCAGAGAGACAGACTTTGCAGTAACTACAAATGAATGTGGTTTCATCTGAACTAGTTTGCCTTGATGAAGAAGAATAACCCAGTAGCCATTCCCAGCATCTCCACTATCAGACCCACTACACAGAATATAGCCGATGGACCAAAAGTCAGAGCGGTCACCTCTACATCTATGGATGACACACACACACACACACACACACACACACACACACACAGAAAGAGAGAGAGAGAGGTCAGGTTATGGGTCTGGACAGTGTCACATACTAACATAATGTCGCTGTCAGATGAAAACCATGCATGTCCAAAACAAATTTTTTGAACACGTTGAACAGTTGGTTTTACATCTTAAAATATGGTCATATATTTACATGTTGAATTTGTCTTAAACTCACAGACCAACATGATGACTGACCAACAACTTTTTTTTGAAAAAAAATAAAAATGAACAAAAATGGATTTACTGTGTTTTTCACCTGACAGCGACGATAGCTAAGGCAATATGGTGGTCTGCTGATATTATCAAACAATAGCATAACATTTAATGAGCATATCTGGAAAGAAATATTATGTAATCTTTTTACCAAATTCTTTTGTCAGGGGCTGCTCCAGGGCCTGATGCTCCACAGTGCAGGTGTAGATGTCCCCTTTCTTAGGGCTAAACTGCAGGGTGTAGAACTGACTGTAGGAGCCGTCATTCACATTCATCCGCACCTGACTGCTGGTCACTCCCTGGGTCACGTTCTTGTTGTTCTTGGTCCACGTCACAGACAGCCGGGGAGGGTAGAACCCCGTTACGGCACAGATGAGAGTGTTCTCCAGACCCTCCTTCACCTCCTCTCTGGGGTACAGGGAACTAGAAGGGGGTGCTGGGGGTATAGATATGGTGTAACAGGAACAGAGACCAGTGAGTATTAGTGCAACTAAAACCCACTGATTTATCTTGAGAATCAGTGACCTTTCTTAAAAGGGTCCCATGATTAGGACTGACTGAATAGCGTTCAAAGCCATTCTAAAATGAAAATAAACTGCATTCCATATTACTGCACCATAAAGTTACTTTCCTGTAACAGTGCAGTTGCGACATCTCTGTGTTACTTTGCAACCATTTATAGTTTTTCACAAATGCTGAAACACTAAACTTTACTCTCTGAGCCAAACTCTCAGTGGTTTAAACATATTTACTGAATCGATCACTCTTTTTTTTTTCAAAACCATGAACCATTTCAGCACCATGATCTGTTTTTGCTAGTCTAAACACATTTTCCAACTATAACACATTACCATGGTTCTGCACTTTGATGGATGATAGCAATCATAGACAGCAGAAGTTCAACACAATTATAGCACAGTTATCATTATATGAGCCCTACAACTCAAAGTTTTTCACACTTTTTGCAAATTATGAGATAACACATGTATACTGTAAGAATGATCAGAGTGCATAGACAACAGTGAGGGTTGATCCCGACAACAGATGAAAAGAAATACAGTATGGAAGGCAGAGTAGGAGGCGTGTGTGTTAGAGAAAAAGACTGTGAGTGAGAGAGAGAGGAGAGAGAGGGAGAAAGAGAGTGAGAGAGAGAGAGAGAGAAAGAGAGAGAGGTGGGGATCACCTGTTGGAGTCCATAGAGTGAGAGAGGGTTGTCTGTCAGAGAGTGTCGTTAGGCCTACACTGGAGTCCATAGAGTGAGAGAGGGTTGTCTGTCGAGAGTGTGATCAGGGCTACACTGGAGTCCATAGAGTGAGAGAGGGTTGTCTGTCAGAGAGTGTGGTCAGGGCTACACTGGAGTTCATAGAGCGAGAGAGGGTTGTCTGTTAGAGAGTGTCGTTAGGCCTACACTGGAGTCCATAGAGAGAAGGTTATCTGTCAGATAGTGTCGTTAGGCCTACACTGGAGTCCACAGAGTGAGAGAGGGCTGTCTGTCAGAGAGTGTCATTAGGGCTACACCGGATGGCCACGGCAGGGAAGTGGGCTTTGTAAATAATATGCATGTTGCACTGTCAGTTACTTACATGTCTCCTCAGTGTCCCAAAATGTGCATGGCATGCATACTTCATGAATCTTGTTATACTTACAATGTTGTTATTGAAAGTATGTGAGTCTTTATAATGACCTAATTTCAGTATTATTTGGTCATAAAATGTGATCTGATCTTCTGATCTAAGCCGCCAGTGTAGACAAGTACAATTTACTGAAGCTAAGAGCACAAATAAAAAGTCTTAATTAAAATTGCAAATTGTAATTGCAAAGTTTACTTACTTGGAATTCACCAGAAAACTAGCTGTAAAAAGTTCACATACTTTCAAGCAGCACAGTCTCACCTTCTGCCACTGCTGGAGTTTTGTAAGCTTGTATGGCCACTGCCAGGTTCTGTTTACAGACTTGCTGGTTAGCAACTGCCCTCTCATATATGTCCCCTGCATACTGAAATGGATCAGCGAACTCAGGCAGTGTCATCACAAACTTCTCAGCTTTGAAGTCTGCATGAGCCATCTCTTCTCCATCCAGTCCGTACATGTCATCTCCATCTGAGTTTGTGCACCCAGTTGTATGAATATCCACGTGCACAACTGAAACATTGAAGTTTTTCAGCATTAATCTAAGGGAAAACATGGTAGTACATCTAATTGGTATGGATGCTTAATTTGCCAAAATGCATTTTAATAAAGTAGGTATCATAGTCCATACTTATAGCCTATATTGTAATACGTTATTATTCCTTATAACACATACCATAATATAATATAATATAATATAATATAATATAAGGTGCATAAAAAGCAAGGCAGATAGGCCTAGGCACTTGCAATCTGTCCAAACCGATCTGTCCACAGGGCACAGTCCACACACTGCCAGCCAGCCAAACTGTCTTCACTTCAAACTGTGCACCACTATGGTTTGGTGTTTGTATTTGCACTTTCTGCACAAGATGCTGTTTTTTTGCTGCCTGCGTTTCACTGACTTTGCAGTTATATCTAGAGGTAATTCTAGGATGCCTAAATGTAAAATAATGTTTTTTTATTATTGATCTTATACACATAATCTGATCATGCCAGTTGCAGATACCAACATAGTCTCATTTCCTCTTTCTTTCCTCTCTACCCTTCTCTTAGCTCTCTTAGCTGATTTCTTGTGCATTATTTACAGTAACTTGTTGCCCATAATAGCTTTGACCACCCACTAGAATTCACTCTGATCAGATCGCATAGATGCCAAAACATGACTGTGCCTGTGTGTAAATACAGCCGGGTTACTCACTCTTAGTGTCTGTGTAAATAATCCCAGAGAGGACTAGTAAAAACTGTCTGAAAGTCATCTTGGCGTGGAGTAGAGAGTTGAACAGAAAGTGAGAGCATAGCTCCCCTACACAGCAGGGAAACTCAGCTGAAATGCACTCATCCTACAACCAATCAGATAATTAGATTCTTCAGTGAGTCATCTGTCTCCTGGTGAACACTCCTATCACATTTCAGTGCAGTATTCTCAGTACTACAGACAGTGAATTCTAGCTACTTATTTTTGCATTAGTTTTTTTTCACTCACTATTTGACTTTTCCTTCCTATACATTGCGGGAGCTGTAGTGATTTCTACCGACACTTGAATTCTGTAGTTATCAAAACTTAGCAGTAATGCTGTGTGACACAACATGAATGTAGCCAACTGGATATGCTTCTGGGTGTACACATCACAGACAACCTCACATGGACCAAGAACGCGACACACATTACACACAGTGTGTTTAACCTTGGTTCAGTTAAGGACACTTCTCCTTCTGAGCGTTGGCCTTTGGCAGTTTTTCAGACTTCACATTTTCCTATGAACTGTCTCCTGTGATCTCCTGTGGTTTTGTCTGTGGGCACTTTTATGTCCCGAAATCTCCTGTGTTTGGATTACCTGTTTGTCAAGCTTGACAGCAGTTTCCTCTCTACTGGTTTATCCTGTGAGAATTAATTAATCAATTAACTATTAATTAATAAACTAATTAAACTCTCCCTCTTCTGATTTCATCTAACCTATATCTCTGAGTCTGTATGTGTCTGTGACACATACACCTAGCAAGATTCCATATGTCAAATAATCTGCTATGTTTGAGGGCATCGAAGTTAGGGGTCAGGTGGGGTTGTGATTAAAAGAGAAATCTGGTATGATTCAATCCATGGCTATGTTGTTCAAGGTCACTGAGTGCTGGCTGTCTGTGGAAATTTTTTATTTACATTTCATACATCGTAGGCTGAATAATGAACCAGCAGCTAACATTAACTGAATGGGGCGATTCACTAGAATTTGCCGATTCACACTCCTGTCAGTCAAGATCAACAGAGAGGCTGAGGGAGTCTTTTATTCCCTGAGTCATAGAAGTAGGAATGGGAGAAATTGACTATTGAGCTTGAGGTTGCCTCTCTTCATGCCATGAGACTGCCTACCTACCACATCATACTTACACTCATGCTTAATGATACTTTTAGGACTACAGGCTAGTCTTTGGGACTATGTATGCCTAAGTATATGCACAAAACTTCTTTTAGTTTTTGAGTGTTTGTTTTAGTGTTGTTTTTCTTTTTTAGTATTTCCAATTCTTAAGAATTTGTGTCATTAACTGTCTTTTTATTATTTTTATTTTCATATTTTTATTATTTTTATGTAATGTATTTTTTCACTAATAACTGATTATTATGATAATATAATACATTATGACAATGTATTACCTCTAAACACAAATTTTCACCAAGACGTCACATTGCACTATCTCCACTTGTGTTGCATATAAGAGAATTTAAAATCGTGTTAAAGCTTTCTGGAAATGCACCTCTGCAACACTGTTATTACTAACTAAACCAACAGCCTCAGTTGGGTCAAACATCTAGGCCATGTGTGCAGCATTAATAATAGAGCACTTGCACTTTCCACCACAAACCTTTTACTGCCTCAGAAAAATCAAGAAACTGGTGGCACAAAAAACAGGATCTGTGCATCACCTTTGGGTTTCATCCTGCCCCTGTTGTAGACCTGTTGTAGAAGTCCAACATCCACAAGAGTTCAACCCAAGGGAAGTGAAAACAGCTGATACACAGATTAGCTTCACTTCTCTTTCATAAGAATTGTAAGGACAGACAATGAGCAGTTTCAGCATGACATTGTCCTGTCTGCACTCACGCCATATATTCTTGCATGATTGCACAATGTGTTGCAAGCATTTTTATATACAGTCATGGTTACTATACAGTCCCCAATTAGGGGTCACAGCAGGGTGGACAGCAACACATCTAGTTCTTCTCTTACCTGGACTTGCTACATTTACATTTAGCAGACGCTTTTTAAGTGAAGCGACTTACATTTTTGACAACTATCAATCAGGACCAGTCTCCCCTAGAGCAACTCAGGGGCACAACGGGATTCGAATCCCCAACTTTTCAGGCTACTAGCACGCTAGCCCGGTTCCAGGTTCCTTAACCGCTACGCTACCACCGCCCACACTATTGCATTGCTAGGCACACAGGACTGGTAGGGCATCCACCAGGTGCATGGGAAACCAGCAGTCGCCCCCGCTGCTTCCACTATTGCTCTGGTTACATTCCTCCAGCATGAGATTATTCTGGAGAGAGCTTGTTTGCTTTGCATTTGCTGAGTGCACTAAATGTGAACTTCAAATAGGCCTACATTGCATTGCATTGTTGATGACAGCATGCTTCTCTCCATCTTCTCTTGCAGTGCTGGAGAAGTCTTATACATCCTCCCACTGATTGTGGATTTGTAGAAACCCACAGTTTTGTTCATAATGTATGTAATTTAACAGTATGTTCAAATGTCAAGTATGTTCTGCTCAATAAGCTTTTAAGTAACAATCATCCTCAATCACCCTCACAGTCATGAAGACCTATACTTTAATTAGTCTGCAAGTCTGCAACAATGACCAAACTATTCTTTGATACCTCTCAAATGGAATTCTATTGCACAAGTATACATCTGTTTGTACGGTTGTTTCGTTACACATAGTATGCACTGTTGCCATAGCATGCACTGTGAGTCAAGTGCCAAGTCTGCACTAACAAACTATGGGTCAAATCCAAATATTCATCTGTAACTGCATTGCACTAGCCTGGCTATACCTTTCTAGCACTAACGCCTGATTATCATGTCCCTACAGTGCTAGTGTGGATTTGATCCCATTGAGCTTGTCTCAGTGGGCATTTTACCCTGTCCAATCAGCAAACAGAGAGAGGAATTGTGCATGCAGAGCTAGAATGCTATAAGTCAAGGCAAGCTATCAGTCAGGGGCTGATCCAATCTTTTTAAACTTAAATACCTCAAGCAAGCAATCAAATCTCACCACTGTTCTAATTGTTTAGTTTTTGTTTACAATTAGAAAGACTGAACTTGGATCGCAACAAATGACCTGTGAATACTTTGTTGACTCACCAAATAAAGTTTCACATTGATTAAATATGACTACTATGTGATTCAGAAGTCCTAAAAATTGTTTAACATGTCATGTTGGCCACTTGCACTATCTAGAGGTTTATTCTACAGGAACAGACTGCCAGACATCATAGTTTTTATCATCATATCATTCATATATCTAAAGTTTGGTTTGAACAAACTGATCTTAATCATGGCCACACACAATTTTCTGGTTCTGTTTTATTTGTACTTTAGGTTTATTCTACACAAACAGTCTACCAGCTCTTCAACAAAAGACATCAGATTTTGGTATGAAGACATATTTCATCATCAAGTTTGGTTTGAAAATGATCATGACCACACAGAGTATTCATGACTTCATGACACAGTATTCATGACTGATTTCTGGACAGGGGTCTTAGCTGAATTACCTCCTGTAAAAGATTTGTAAGAACTAAGCAACCAAAGGGGAAAATTGCTATTCATATTCTTCTGGCGTGTATGGAAACTCTCCATGAAGGTCTTAGGTGCCAACATCCGCCCTGCTGCAAGACAAAAAAAGCTAAAATTAGACACAAAGCATTTTGTTCACTTTGTACATGAGTTACATGTGAACTCCATGCAACTTATATATGTCAACATGTAATAAAAGTCTGGTCTGACAGGACTCCTTCTGTAAAGCGCCAAGAGACAATACTATTGTAAAAGGCGCTATATAAATAAAATTGAATTGAATTGAATTAAGTGGTCATGTGCTTTACACAGTATATACAGTCAAATATTAGCATGGTAACTTTGCTGTAATCTATAATATTCCAACTGCTGGATGTGTTGGTCATGTGTTACAGACCTCTGCCCTTGTAGGAAAAGAAACCTCCAGCAGCAAAGATCAGCCCCAGCAGCACCTCTGCAGCTCCCATCACAATCATGTACCACTCAGCTTTGGACATGGAGGGGTCTGTGAAAACATCACAGCATGCTTGTAATAGTCTATACAGTCATATGAGTATTTATAATGTGTCTGAATATAGAGACACAGCCTGGCAAGCCAGGCCACATTAAGATCTGCAGGGCAAAGCAAATGTGATATTACTTGCTATCTTGCTAGCTATTATTTGTATTGCAAAGGTGCATCTTGTAAACATGTTAGTAAGCCAGAGTTCTCACCCCAGACAATCTCCAGAGGCTCCTTGAGGCTGGCATGCTCCACAACACAGGAGATCTTCTCTCCAGCTTTGGGGGTGAACAGCAGGTGGGAGTGGATCTGGTAGTACCAGTCTCCATCTGCCAGCTCCTCACTGTAAGTCATATCACCCACCACCTCCTGGCCATCTCTATGCCAGGTCACTTTGATCATCCTTGGGTAGAAGTTGTAGGCACTGCACATCAGCACTGCAGGCTGGTCCCCACTAGATGCCTTCTCCAGTCTCAAACTGGCAGTAGGTGCAGCTGGAAGATAGAGTTGTCTGCATTATAATTGTGTACATGTTATCATTTTGCAATGCCATGTGTATTAACTATCACTTGCTATTTAAAAACACTTTGCGCATTGAATAGCCCACACTTAGCACACTTGATCATCACTGAACATTGAATAGCCCACACTTAGCACACTATAATCATCACTGTACATTACATTTGTTCTGGACGGTTGAAGTGATATTAGTACTAAATTGTTGTTTATTTTTAAATAAAAACATCCGCACAAGCATATTATTAAACAATTATGCTTTAAGAATAAAAAGCTCAATCCTTATGAAGCATTTGCAAAGATGTTTTCAATGATGTAGCTGTAGACAACGAAAACAAATATAACAACAACATTAATCTAACCCTACTGGCATAGTTTTAGTAAACTCATCCCTCTTCTTGAGTGATTTCTTGTATTTTTTTACTAACCTGTCTTTGTCAATATGTTATTAATGTCATTCTGGGCATTGGGCATGCAGTATCTGTCCTTCTCAGCTTGCATCTGTGCCAGAATTGCTGGATCTTTGTTCCATCTCTCTGCGTTATACACTCCAAACTCAGTGTATCCCACAAACTTCCCCACTGTGCTGTTGAATCGAATGAATTCAGCTCTATTAAACCAGTAAGACTTAATAAAATCCAGATCACTCAGGTCAAAGGAGGTGAAGCGGCACTGACTCACTGAGGAGGTGTAATAGCCATTGGAACCATCTGCACAGGGAAATACAGTTAGCAACACATGTCCTCTCTATGTCCTTTTCTAATGGGTCAACTATTTTACTCATGACTAACTACAAACATATGGCAAATATTTACGTCTAAGCAGAATAATTTAAAATGAACACACAAAGTGGAATCAAGTTTGATCTAGGTTGGGCTACTGGGCACCACAGAAATAAAATGTAAAAAATTATGTCACATACTGGCATGCCATGAAATTAGGCATAGGAATTAGTCACAGAATAACTTACCCACTAGTGACAGAGTGGAGAGGAGAATCACTACAGAAATGAAGTGGAGAGTTGTGGACATTCTTACTACTCTGGAGGAGCTGCTGTATGAAAAACACAGTGAAAGAAATCGAGTTTTGATAGAGGCACATGTGGAACTAGACCAATCAGTGTTTAGCAGACAGACCGTCAGCAGTTTCTAGGCAAACTTGGACTTGGAGACATAGAGGGTGATATGTGGTGTCTGTTGTAGTGGATGCTTTCTTCCAAAGCTTCAATTTGACCACATTGCCTAGCAATGCAAACCACTGCACTACATCCCATCATCATCATCATCAGTGTTTATGTTGTTGTTTTGAGTTCTGGACATATATTGTATGACACATGGCAAAATACCATGCTTCCTCATGCATAAGCGTTTTCGTTGTGTTTATTAACTCTTCGTAATTGAAAAGTAGTTCCTTTGTAAATAGGCCTACATGCTCAAGTATGGGTCTACATGCTCAAGTATGGGCCTACATGCTCAAGTATGGTCATTATGCTGTTTGTATTCCGTCTCCATTTCCACCTCACATAAGTGTGCAGTCAGTCTTCAGATAGACACAAACAGCTGTCTTTGAGTCGGTCTTGCCCTTATTGAACTTCTTTTCAGTGACTTGAGAATGAGGAACAATCTCTCTCTCTCTCTCTCTCTCTCTCTCTTGAGGGGTTGTTCTTGCACAGGAACTGATGCCTCAGATGGTGGACTCCCTAGGTGTTGAGGTTGCTCCTCTGATCTGCTTTAGCTGGTCCCAAGTTGTCACAGTAATATCTTCTCAGCATGGTGCCATCTTCAGTCTGAATGTATTGTATGACCTTGGTTGAACTTTATTATTATTCTGGGTGTGGTAGCGTAGTGGTTAAGGAACTGGCTAGCGTGTAAGTAGCCTGAAAGTTGTGGTTCAAATCCGGCTGCCACCGTTGTGCCTTGAGCAAGGCACTTAACCTAAGTTGCTCTAGGGAGACTGGCCCTGAACAATTGATAGTTGATGAGTTGTAAGTCGCTTTGGATAAAAGCGTCTGCTAAATGCATAAATGTAAATGTAAATGTAAGGACGGCTGCTTCCTGTGCCCGTGTGTCGGTTTTGTCTTTAAGGTTTCTTCCTTGCCCCTGTTGCTCTTGGGTGTTTCTTGTTAAGGTGCTCCTTGTTAATGTGTGGGAGTATTGTAGCACTGAAATTTGCCCCACCCCCACCCCAAGCAAGCCACTTAGCTCTTGCCCTTTGTCAACATTATTCAGCACTTTTACATCACCCCCCCCCCCCCTCACACACACACACACACACACACACACACACACCCACACACACACACACACACCCCACACACACACACACACACCATCTTAATGCAGCCAGGTAGTACTTAGCTCTACTGGATTTTGCTTTGTACAGCAGCCTTTTCACACTCTGAACTGATTTTCTACTATCCCATTTGACTGTGGGTAATGAGGACTTTTGACTGTGGGAAATGTGCACCAAGTTTTATTTCTCAGTAGAGCATCTAAAGCGCTCATTGGAGAATTGCGGTCCACTATCTGTGAAGACATCACTTGGCACCCAATGTCTGTCATTTCCAGCACATACAAACAGGTCAGCACCCACTTCCTGATGTTGTCTGTCATAAGGCTAGGTATTGATTCCAAATTTAATGAATCGTTTTGATTCCGATCTCCGATACTATCACAATTCAATTTGATGCACGATTCCATTCGATTCGATAATGATTCTAGAGACATTTTAGTCTCTAAACCAGGTTATGAAATGAGTAGGGTAAGAGTATCCATTAAGTCCATGTACCATTTAAGACCACTTTCAACTTGGAAGTCAAATACAAAAAGAAAAAAATATTTTGTGTTTGTCATTGTTCATCAATCTTCATGTCCAACTCCATGTGTTCTTAATTTCAAATCAATCACATAAGCCAATTTTAAATTAGCCTGACATCTTTGCATAGAGTGTCAAGGTTACTCACAAACTTGTTGTTTTTGTACTGTTTTTTATGAAAAATGACAGGTAAGTTATTTGATGTTTGTCATTCTGAGTTATTGAGGTAAGATGACGTTCATATGCTGGTGCACAGAACTAATCTGTCAATCAAACCACAAGCCTTGTTGAGTGATACACTGGCAAAAAATGAAATATGTCAGGTGTGTATAATGAATGTTTTGTAATTGATATGACATGAATCTACACATCAACACATCTTTTATTAGAGGATTGAATATTTTCATAAAAAATGCTGTTTTTTAAAGATAGGCTTAAATGGTACAGTGCCACAAACTTCAACCAACATAAGGCAACTTTGACCATTAATAAATTCATATTCATAAATGTATGCAAAGTAATGGGAATTTTCATGTTTAGTTCAGATTATATTTTGGCTTCATGCATGATTCTGTAAACATATCTGTAATTTTGAGAGGAATGTATTGTCCTTTTTATCCACTACTCAGTAAGGTACCAATTAAGCCCGCTATGCCCCATTTACCCCCACTTCAATGTATTTCAATGGGGATTTCCTCCCTTTAACCTTTTTTTTCTAAATTCTTGTGCAGAAGTGTTGATAACCATTATTTGTGTTTTTTCACTTTTTAAACTCAATTTACAACTGTAAAAATAGGCCTCTGTACATTATAGATGAAAGACTTCTTCTTCTAGTATATACAACAGGCAACAGCTAAGTGCATTTCAGCTGTTTTCAGTTAGAAAAAGGCAATAAAAAGAAACATTCATATGCATATCTTGTTTAACATAGGTAGGGTTGCATAGTTTTGACTTTCTAATCAAATACTTTTTGATTCCTAGGTTTTGGGAGTCCACTCATAAACAGCATGGATCAGATCTTATTGAACATTAAGCTGTAGATTTTGTTTGCAGTGAGAAATACCCTGCTGAATATCTAAACATAAACAAGAACTTAACTTAGACTGAATCTGAATAGATTTATCCTAAGTCAAAGTATCATTTATAGGTGTGCATCTTAACAGAAGATAAGAGACACTCAATCAGCGCAGTCTATTGTGTGGGACGTATAAGCACTGTGTTCAGAGGCTGTGTTGTATGCATGTTCCCAATAGGTGGCGTCGAAGTGCTTTGACTGAAAGAGAACGTTACGTCATAGCAGCAAACCTTGATTCTCTGAAGGGGAACCTGAGCTGCCACCTGCCATGCCTCTGCCTACTTCAACTTTGTGCTTCAAGTGTGAAGAGGAAGATGGCGCGCATACCCCTGCGTTTCATAGCCTGAAGGCTGAGACCATGCATGCGCACCTGATACCTGACTGGTGTAGTGCTAAAGGTATCAGCAAAGTTAGCATCTCCAAGTCAATATCCCAGTCTCTTGTTCTCCTTCAGAGAACCGAGGTTATCTGCCATAAGCTATTGATTTTCCATGGAAACTGATAGGCCTATCTAATTTTTAAATGACCTCGTTTAACAGATTAAAAGTAAAATTTGAAAGGGAGAAGAGAGAGAGTGAGTGAGAGAGAGAGAGAAAGAGATGGAGAGAGAGAGAGAAAGAGGGAGAAAGAGAGAGAGAGAGGAAGAGATCTTATTGTTTTGAAATGTTTTTAGTGACCTAATTCCTAAAGAAATACGCATCCATATGCTGTAGTTTAACACAGTTAACACATAGGCTGTGATGAATGCACTGCTCACTGTAGCCTATTTCTCCTTCTGTCAACATGACATGAAGGCCCCACCCATTGCTGGATAAGCAGTTGTGATTGGCTCCTGGGTTTTGGGGCTTTTGAAAATCGGCTTCAGGGGACCATCTCCAGATGGAGCTTGCGGACAAATGCAAATTTGGTCGCAAGTTTGTCTGAGTTCACCCATACCAGTACGCAACCAGAGGCCTGAGATGCCAGATGCCTACCCTTAGTTTTGCAGTTGCTACACTATAGTAATTAGCTGACCACTGTATGTGATTAGATGTGAGAAGGTTTTTAACCCTGAATTCAACAGAAGGAATCAGCAGACAGCCAACACCTAATCGCAGTGGTTTCATCTGAGCACAATGACTGTGTGAACTTTGCAATGAGTCCAAGTGTACTGTGATTTTAAATGATTTTTAATGGTGAATGAATTAACCAGTTGCACATGACAGCCACAGGATAATGGGGTGTCTAACTGATGACGTCTGATGTTTGATGTTTGTCATGTATGCAAGGAAGGAGGTGTCCTCAACATAAATGTGAGTAAAATGTGAGTAAAGCAGAGAACACACACACACACACACACACACAGGCAAACTGGCAAATGACACAGACACACCTATACGTACGATGACACACACACACGCACATATATACACATAAACACACTCACTCACACAATCAGGTAGACACATAGCCCAAATCTAAATATTCCCTTACGTCCCAAGTCATGAACCCTCAAAAACTGAAAGTAAGGTCAGCTAGTCATGCTTCACGTTATACGAGTGAGAGAACCATGTCATACTAGTAAAGCATATTTGGGCAATACAGACCATTTAGGTGTCACCAAGGCTTGGCAGTTTTGTGATCATACACAATAGATGATGAAGAATGTCAATTTGACTAACCAAGGGGAGAGCATGAATTTATGAGTTGGGGATGGACAGAGCATTTATGCTATGCTATGCTATACATCACTATAATAGCTGTGGGGCACCCTGATTTGTTATAATATTTAACTAAGTTGTTGGCTATAAATTGCTAGCCATCTTTTTCTAAACACACAGTTCTCTGTAAAGTTTTCTTTACAGATAAGCTACATGGAGAATTGTCTTACTTGTGGAATTACATTTTAAGGTGTTTAAATATAGATTATCTTTGGATGACAAAATACTTAAAAGTAGCTTACCAAATAGCCTGTACTTAATTGAAATACTGACCAACTATGTACAAACCCTTTGTCAATTTATGTCATGCAGATTGTGTGGGGATGGATGTCAAACAATTCATGTATGGTGCACGATTTTCACCAAATATGCATCCTCGTATTTAAATTTTCTCATGAGTTATAACACCCGTGATTCTGACTGAATTTAGGAATAGAAAACCCGGATGTCTTTAACTCTTGGTGACGCGTCTGAAGGGAGGGGATACTGTCTCTTTAAATGAGGAGAAAGCGCACCGTCTATCCGTAACCCCCGCCCTCACTTCATCGGACGGTCGTGTTGTAGTAGCGTTTGGATCGAGAGGCCGGGATATAAATGAAGCCGATAGCACAAAGGAGGTAAGGCAATGGATTTACTCTTGACCCAAGTTGTCTGTGATGTGTTCATCTCTGCTGCCGTGTTGTTCTCCTTATTAGAATATATTCTGTAGTTCTTACCTGTCTGATGGGCATCTCGGCGCACCTATATTTTCCGCAGCAACCAGTTTTTTTATAATGAAATACGAATGGATAATAGAAATGCACCTTGTTCGGCATCCATTGCACATAAACAGACCGAAACCACATTTAGCCTACAGTATGCCTATAGAGAAAGACACCTGGAAACAGTCGTTTCTCCATTTTGTTCTAAATTATTCATGGACCATTTGAGGATAAACACTGCGCCCCCTAAACGGTCTGTTCTGTGAGCTGAGTTATTTATTTACTTGACTTTCCCAGCCGAATCATAAGAGTTATGCTTGATTGAGTCTATCTGAAATCAGGAGAAAGAATAGGGAGATCAAGTATTACGTAATACATCGCAAGCCAGCGAGCCTCGGAGGCTCCAGGAGATTTGCCTCGTTGAGCCGGAGCATCCCCAGCCGGTAAGAGCTATCTGCGCAGCATCTGCCAACTCGCGCTCACGCCACAGCAAAGCACACACAGCGTATGGTGTCCCGAGAGACTGAGAATGCAGAAACATTACGATTTGGAAGTTTGGGTCTAATACACTGTATAGTTGCGGGCGTAGAGGGCATAGGTCTTTTTTCCCAAAGTATCCATGTTCCAAGTTCATAATAGGCTAGGATCTAATGTAAACTGTATGTCATTGAGTTTGGCCCATTGATAAGTGTTTTATAAAGTGGAATAAAGAAAAAAAATGATAATCATTCCACATTGCAGGCAGATGAAATATAGTCATTACTCTAAAAAAATGCGGCCATTGACATGTGTTGCTCTTCAGTAGTCTCTTCTACAGATGAACTCGGCTCTATTTTTTTTTTTTATTGACGTGTACCTGTCTGGGGTCTGTCCTCTTTCTCTGTCTCCTTTCCTGTCTGTATCAGTCACAAACACAAATAATTACAGACACACATGCATGCTGCACTCAGTCGACGTGTCTGGTGAAACTGCCCATGCTACGATAAGAGATGAGTTGAGGGCCACATGACGCAGGAGAGCCTTCTGTGGACCCACCAAAGCAGTGCTGAAAGGATGAACCTGATTGGCTTGGAGTCCAGAGTGAATGATTATGAGTAAACTGATTGTTGGCAGAGAGGAGGGCTTATGATGACTCATCCCGAAGGGAGAAGAGTGAGACTCTGTGTGTGTGTGTGTGTGTTTGTGTGTCTGTCATGCCTTTGCATATCACTTCTTTTGAATGCTAGTTCTATTGAAGAAAAGTCCTTGGTTCTTTGCTTCATTGCTCTCAGGGAGTCAGGCACAGGCTGTGACAAAACTGTTCTTGCTATTGACGAGAGCCACAGTCTTCTATTTGCACAAGAGCCTTGGTAGAAATCTTGCTATTGGCTAGGTGTATGTAGCCTATGTGTTTGAGAAGGGATCTCCATGTGACGTTATTACTTGCGTGTATTCATACATTAACTGTGCGTGTGAGTGTGTGTGTGGGGCTAGAGAAGTCTCAAAGGCATCAGGGGACTCCGTGACTGAAAAGTGCAACAAAAATTGATGAGAATATTTCCTTTTTTCCATATCAACCTTTAGTTTACATTAAATTCTGGCTTCTAACTTTGTTGTGTTTGTGTGTGTGTCCGCACGGGCAAGCATGTGCAAGCGTATGTGTCTTTGTGTGCAACAGCGAATTGTTAACCCTTGAGCTCCAAGCCTGCTTCATACAGTAGAGAGAGAGAGAGAGAGAAAGAGAGAGAGAGAGAGAAAAAAGAGAGAGAGAAAGAGAAAGAGGGGAGAGAGAGAGAGGGAGAGAGAAAGAGAGAGATTGTAATTAATTTTCTTTATTTTACTCTTTATCTGTAAGGACTGTGGTTGGACCCTGAAGAAGATGGACCACATCTGACCAACTCGTCTCTCCACTCCCCTCTTCTCTTTCTCTCTCTCTTTTTCTGTCCCTTTCTGTTCCCCCCCATCTCCAGCTGACCCTCGGTAACCATGGCGACTTGCTCTGGGGGCTGCTCGCTGGCCTTGCGCTTTTGCCAGAAGTTGAACCGGCTCAAGACGTTGGAGGCGGACGTCATGGCAACGTCGCTGAAGCGTTGCCTGTCCACCGTGGACCTGGCGCTGTTGGGCGTGGGCGGCATGGTCGGCTCAGGCCTCTACGTCCTCACGGGCACCGTTGCCAAGGACACGGCTGGCCCCGCCGTAGTGGTTTCCTTCCTGATCGCCGGCGTGGCTTCCCTCATGGCTGCCTTGTGTTACGCCGAGTTCGGCGCACGCGTGCCCAAGACGGGCTCGGCGTATATGTTCACCTACGTGTCCGTTGGTGAGATCTGGGCCTTCCTGATTGGTTGGAACGTCATCCTGGAGTACATGATCGGCGGGGCGGCGGTGGCACGTGCCTGGAGTGGCTACCTGGACTCCATCTTCGATCACCGCATCCAGAATTTTACAGAGAGTCACGTGATGCGCTGGAACGTGCCCTTCCTGGCGCACTACCCAGATCTCCTGGCGGCGGGCATCCTGCTGTTGGCTTCCGTCTTCATCTCCTTCGGCGTGCGCGTCTCCTCCTGGCTCAACCACATCTTCTCAGCGGTCAGCATGGCGGTCATCACCTTCGTGCTGGTCTTTGGTTTCGCCCTGGCTGACCCACAGAACTGGGGTGCGCGTGAGGGTGGCTTTGCGCCCTTTGGCATCTCCGGGATCATGGCCGGCACTGCCACCTGCTTCTACGCCTTTGTGGGCTTCGACGTGATTGCTGCGTCCAGCGAGGAGGCCCGCGACCCCCAGAAGGCCATCCCCATGGCGACGGCCATCTCGCTGGGCCTGGCCGCCACCGCGTACGTGCTGGTTTCCTCGGTGCTCACGCTCATGGTACCTGGCACTCGCTGGACCCAAACTCGGCCCTCGCTGATGCCTTCTTCCGCCGCGGGTACAGCTGGGCCGGCTTTGTGGTGGCTGTAGGCTCCATCTGTGGTAAGTCAGATTTTGTGTGTGTGTGTGTGAATGTGCTTGTGTGAATGTGCATGTGTGTGCGTACAACAGAGCAACCTCTAGCTGCAAGCTTTCTTAATACAGTATGTTGTAGCATATGTGTGTTTGTGCTACATTGTTACTATGTGTATGTGTTAGCATGTTATGCTACTTGTGGGCAGCTGTGGCCTACTGGTTAGGGCCTCGGGCTTGGAACCAAAAGGTTGCCGGTTGGGTCAGGTAATTTAGGCTGCTATGTTCCATGTAGTCATGCATAGTGTGTGTGTGTGTGTGTGTGTGTGTGTGTGTGTGTTTAGAGGGAGAGAGACAGACAGACAGAGAGGCTGTTTATCTCTAAATCTGAATAAGTGTTTATCCTGTCAGACTCCCCATGCGTTCATGCCCAAACTGCCGTATAGTGCAGGCTGGCTGTGTGCATGGGTTAGTTTATGAAAGCATGGCAGGCAACAGGTCATTCACAGAAACAAGGATGTATTTGCACAATGTGGAACACCTGGAAACATTATGTAATTGTTCTGATGAGGAATGCAAGGTTTCAAGTTCACAACTTGCTGTGACTTCAGCATGACGTGTACATGTACTTACGTGTATTTACGCGTACGCGTTTTTCCCTGGTTATTTTGTAGTTTGAATGTGTTTCTAAGAAACCAAATATGAGTATTTCAGACCAGAGGGGAGTTATACTATACATGGCCAGGCAGAGACGCATGTCATGTGTGTAGACTAGTGCTCTATTCAGGCTATCAGAGAATCATACATCCAGACCACATAGATTATACTGTTAACAGTGATTTACCAAAAATAACTCACACCGTGTACAAACCTCAGGTCAGTGTGTCAAGCAAAGTAAAAAAAAACAAAACCATATATTGACCTCAGCCGGGGCTTAACTCACCACAACCACACTGAATGTATTTACCGCCGTTTACTAACCATGTCTGAATCAGAATCAGATCAGGATTTCATTAGAGAACAGCCTGAAGAAAAGAACTTCAGAACCCCATATATAGCTCTCGGCCATGTATGAACTAAATCTATGTATTAGCCTTGGTTAATAGTTGGGAAATTATGGGCAATTAGTCAATTGTTTTCACCCAATAATCATTTTCTAAAATGTTCCTTCCCTCTCTGACTCCTCCCCCAATTCCCAATCCATCCAACCCTAGCCATGAACACTGTGTTGCTTAGCAACCTCTTCTCGCTCCCGCGCATCGTCTACGCCATGGCGGAGGACGGGCTCTTCTTCTCTGTGTTCTCGCGGGTCAACCCGGTGACCAAGGTGCCGGTGGTGGCCATCCTGGTGTTCGGCGGCCTCATGGCCCTGATGGCTCTGCTCTTCGACCTGGAGGCGCTGGTCCAGTTCCTGTCCATCGGCACGCTCCTGGCCTACACCTTCGTCGCTGCCAGCATCATCGTGCTCCGCTTCCAGCCCGAGAGAAAGCACGCTTCGGACGGTGGCGGACAGAAGACCGACGCCTCGGCCAACGCTTCTGCCACCGCCACGCCATCCCCTGGGGTCGTCGGGGGCGGTGTTGGCGACAACAGTGGCGGCACAGCAACCACCCCCTCTGCACCTCCCCAACCAGCGCCTCCACCCCAGAGGCCAGCGGACGAGACGCAGACCCTGACCACACCGGACGCCGAGCTGAAGGAGTACGAGTCGTTCTCGGACAAGCTGCAGTTGGTAGAGAGCGACCGGAGCAACAAGAGTGGCATGGCGGGCGAACGTCGCCCCCCCGGGCACCTGAAGGCTCGCTGGGAGCCCTACTTGGGCCAGATGCTGGACCAGTTTGAGCCGGGCGAGGTGGTAGCGCTGGCAGTGGCTCTGGTGATGGTCAGCTCCGTATCGCTGTGCGCCGTGCTGGTGTTTGGGTCCAGCCCGCTCCACCTGCCCACCTGGAGCTTCGGCCTGCTGGTGACCATCTTCAGCCTCACGTTCCTGCTCAGCTTAGGGCTCATCTGGGTACACGAGCAGAGGCCTAACACCAAGACATTCCAGGTAAGAGACTGTATGCATGCTCACACTCACTCACACACACACACACACACACACACACACACACACACACACAACAGGGAGCAATGGCTCTGCCACCACACCTCCAGATGAGAGTGAGCCAAAAAAGACATGCTCTCACATTGAAATTGGAAGACTGTTCCTTAGTTAAGGTTGTTCCTTAACCCACTTATCTAACGCCCTGCATATGTTACCCTACATAAGTTTTATGTTTCATCAGGGAATTGTGGTTTTGTTTCTCCAAAGCAGGCTGCGCTACTAAGTATAATCCCAGTCACAGCTGTGGCTCCACAACCCCCATTTTTCTCAATCTAGGGCCTGCTGTGGGCTAGCCAGAGGGGTCTATTAGTCCACACCTCTACACAGTCATTCATGCATGCACTCAGCCAGTCATCTGCTCATGGCATTCATCACACTCTCTTTAGCCCGCAAGAGTCAGGAAGCAGGATGGAGAGAGAGAGAGAGAGAGATTCACACACAGATTCTTTTTTGGTTATTTATTTATTTATTTATTATTTTTAAATGAATTGTATTTATTTTACTGCACTTTTTAAAGTGAAAGCACTCTGAATCTTGAAAGATTAGAGGTAGAAAGAGAAGGATGACATGCAGAAAAGGGCACTCTTACACAACATCCTGCCATCTGTGTGTGAGCACACACACACACGCACACACATGCACACATAAACTGATAGTCTCTTTCCCTCTCTCGTCCTCTCCCTCACTCTCTCTCTCTCTCTCTCTCACACACACACACACACACAGAGGGGTCGGTTAACCCCAGGCCAACTATTGAAGAGGGTCTGGGGGAGGGTAGGCACTAGGCAGTGAAAATGTTGGCTTTGTCCTCCAGTTAGTCTCAGATGTCACCACTAAGCTGTGCTGGATCTCAGACATTGCCACACTCTATCTCCTTACACTGATATATATCGCTCTCCCTCTCAGGGCACAGCTAGTGGACTGATGATGGCATCTGTGCTAATGTTCTCTGATGATATTGCACATAGCCCTTTCAGATGCGCAGATGCCACTATACATACATTACATGCTATATAGACATATATATATACATATATATATACACACACACACACACAGCATACTGATACTGATGTCCTCCTATTATGATAGTATGACAATGCATACAAATTCATGCTATACGATAGCATACTATACTATCAATGATAGTATGACATAGCATACAAATTCATAGCATAGCATATGTACTTACATACTGATGCTATTATGTACATATGATGTGTTGATGGCACAATGGTGTGAAATATCTAGAGATGCCCTAAGTAATAGTGAATTAATATCAGTGCTAATATCTGTCATCCTTCAACTAGGTTAGTGCACAGGGCCAGACTATTTGAATGGGTCACTAAACCCTCAGTGCTTTTGTGTCTGTTAATGCCTCTCATGTGAGTGTCATGTCTTTTCCCATGCATGCTTTCCCTGTCTGTCTATTTCCTGCTCTCTCTCTCTCTCTCTCTCTCTCTCTCTCTCTCTCTCTCTCTCCTCTCTCTCTCTCTCTCTCTCTCTCTCTCTCTCTCTCTCTCTCTCTCTCTTTCTCTATCTACCTCTCACACTCACACTCACACTCACACACATACTCACTCAACCACTTCTGTATTCATTCTTATTCACTCACTAAGTCTCTCACTCAGTTACTACACACAGACACACACACACACACACACAAACAAACACGCAACAACAACAACATTCTCTAACAGTGTTATTGTATTTGGCCAGGTTCCTCTGGTGCCGTTTATCCCTGGCCTCAGTATCCTGCTCAATGTGTTCCTCATGCTCAAACTCAGCCTTCTCACCTGGATACGCTTCACTGTATGGCTCGCAGCAGGTATGTAACACACACACACACACACACACACTCACACGCACACGCATACATACACACACACACTCGCACACACATACACACACCTGTATATGTGTGACCATATGGCTTATGGCAGGTATACAGTATAACACCCACACATAAACACACAGACACAGCTCTGTTACCTGGATATGCTTCAGTGTGTCTCACAGGTACACACACACACACATCTGAACTAGATTTAACAGTGAAGTAAAGGGTTTGGATCACACACACCCATGCGTGCTCGTACTTACACCAGATGCAGAAGAACAAAGACATGCCCAGTGCATTCAATTTAGACAAAACTGCTAGAAACAGGGCGGTGTGTGTGTATGTGTGTGTGTGTGTGTGTGTGTGTGTGTGTGTGTGTGTGTGTGTGTGTGTGTGTGTGTGTGTGTGTGTTGATCTTTACCAACACACAGTACTTTCTGTGTTCAGCCAGACCAAGCTATATATCCACCACCACCACCAGTGTATCATATGACTAAGTCCATGTTAAGAAGACAGATGGGACAGGCCATAATACTAAGGCACATAGAGACAGGCTGGCACATGTAGCATATGCAGCACAGAGTAAATAACAAACACAATAAATAACAATAACAAATTATTATGTTATGACTTCTGTCTAAACTAACTTACTGTAATCTGCTGCTCTGCACTTGGGTCATTTAGCTGGCACTGGCATCTCAAGTGATAAACTTTCCACTAGTGCACTGCTTCCGTTATTACATACCTTCTTGGCCCCACAGCCCTGAGTGGTTGTGGTTTTGGGTTGATGGGGATGTATAGTGATATGATCTGATGTTACTCAAAGACACTTAGAAGTGGAGGAGGACTGTTTGTTTGTGTTTGAATGGTGGCTGATTGTTTTAAGTTAATGCAAGCTTTTTCTGCTTCTGTGTGTGTGTTTGTGTGTGTGTGCGCACGTGCATGTGTGTGTGTGTGTGTGTGAGAGAGAGAGAGAGACAGAGAAACAGGTTATTTGTGAATATTTGGCTGTTGTGTTGTTTTAATCAGTATTAGTCATCCCAAATAAAATAATCAAGTGTGTGCGTGTATGTCCTGTGGTGGAATTTACTGCAGATTTCATTCCCCTCCTCTGTCATCCATACTCTGAGTATGTGCTGCTGTAAGACTAATCAACTATTTTTAGTGGTGAACATGATGCAGTAGGCCTAGTTGAGCATCGTGCAGGATATGAATTTGGGAAGGATCAGACGCCTTGCAGTGGCTATTAATAGGTACGCTGTGATAAAGGGGTTGGTGATGAAGGGGATCGTCTGTTATATGTGACTTGGCTCACACTCCCACAAAAAAAAAAACCTTTAAGGTTAGGCTGTCACTACACTGAGCGCTCTTTAACATGCAAATAGAAATTACAGTTTGTGGTGTGAATTTGCCCTAGGAAGAGCTCTTGTTTGATAACATTCATAGAGATCACTAAGTGGGAGACATTCATAGTCTCATGACCTCAAAACAAAACACAAGACACAAGACTTTCCCATACTGTTCTGATCTGTATTGTTCAGCTATGGGGGCTGAGTGCTCCAGTGCATCTGATTGGCTGTGCTGTGCTGTGAGTCCTGATTGGTCACTCTGTCATGAGTGTGTAAAGTGGATCAGACGAGACATGATCACCTTACGCGGCTCAAGGCCTCACAGCACCAGTAAACCATTTAAACACTTTAGGCCTTTTTAAACACACCAGCCGTAGTTTATGATGGCCACGCAAACACACATACACACTTGAATACACACACGCATACACACACACACACTTACATTTACACACACACACTCACACACACACACACACACACACTCTCGCATACACACACACACACTCACGCATACACACATAAGTTCAACAAAGGCTACAATAGCTGTGACTGTCAGTGTTGTTTGCATAATTACATGTTTTCCCTATTAGGTAAATACTACTACTGTGTGTGTTCCTATGTTCCTCTTCTCTCTCAAATTCAAATTTTCAAATTTCTGCTTAATTGGCCAAACAAATAAGCTAAAGCCACCACACATGAGTATAAGAGACACATGGACTAACCCCCCCCCCCCCCACCTCCCCCCACCCCATTCTCTGACACATTCAGGTCTGTTGGTGTACTTTGGCTACGGCATCAGTCACAGTAAGGAGGGGTTGCGTGAGCAACAGCAGGGGGCGGACGTGGCAGCGCGTTACGTGGTCCTGCCCAGCGGCAGCCTGGTGGAGACCGTCCAGTCCGTCCAGCCCGAGGGCCAGGAGCACGTTAACGCACACGGACAACCACACACGAACCTCGCACTCGCCCCTGACGACCAGACACACAGCCACAGATGAGATCTGGATGAGCGTGTGTGTGTGTGTGTGTGTGTGTGTTTGTGTGTGTGTGTGTGTGTGTGTGGTTGTGCTTTGGAGATTTTTTTCAGAGCAAGAGAGGAAGCAAGCAACTCTGCTCTATTTGTTGCCTGTATGCTAAAATTGTTATTTATTTTCCTCCTCTTTGTGAAGTCTTTTGTATCTCTCTGTCTTTCGCTCACACTCATTCTTATATTGTTCTGTATTTACTGGTCCTACATTGGGCACAGACTGAGTTTGTACACCATGAGAGCAGAGGCCTTCTGAGGTGGAAATGGAATGAAGGATGTTCTGGCTGTGCCATGTTGGGCGCGTCGGAAAGCACAGCACTTTCCACATTTCCCATGCCTTCCTATATGCATGTGTGTGTGTGTGTGTGTGTGTGTGTGTGTGTGTGAGTGTGTGTGAGTGTGTACATGTGTGCTGCCCTCCCCTCTCCTGGTTTGCTCAGGGAGCTTGACGTCTATCAACAGTTCCATGGAAGCAAAAGTGATGACAGTTTTCTGCCATTATAGCTTAGCTTGTTCTTCCATCTCTCTCTCTCTCTCTCTCTCTCTCTCTCTTTCTTTGTTCTTATTGCTGCATGGAATTAGACAGGTGTGTGTGTGTGTACTGTGTCGACAAACAGTGTTAGGTTACGGATCGTTTCTGTTTGCTTGGCTTTGCATGGTGTAAACTGGTCCCCTGTATGGGTTGAGCCTGAGTTTGGTTTACAGACACTCCCACTGGGTAACGTGGCTTCCTAGGCCACAAGTCGTCTCACTTTGATGATGTCAGCTGCTCCCATGGCTATGCTTCCTGTAGAATGCTGCATTGTTGTCTTTGCTGCTGATGTTACTGTTTGTCTTTAATCCTTTTCTTAGTAGCTGCTAATCCATGTGTATGTGTGTGTGTGTCTGTGTGTGTGTCTGTGTGTGTGTGTGTGTGTGTGTGCGCGTAAGAGTGGTAGTGATCTGATGGCAGTGAAACAAGTACAGTACATTGTTTCACCAAGTTCACACACAGTGGAGGGTGTAGTGGATGTCAGTAGACATACTGTATAGTCATGGTGTCATCATACACGTCCCTATGTGTACTGCAGGCTGTCTAGCTGATCCCACCACACTAAAGCTTTACCTGGCTGGATGCCACATTGCAGGACACTGTCATGTCATTGCGTTTTATATTTCCTCTCACCATCAGCATGCGTGATGCAAATGCTGACGATGATTAGCATTAGCCACATGCTACGTGAGTTTCATTAGCTCTTCTGAAACCAGTGGAGTGTGTAGGTTCATCTTTGTGGACCTTCAGTCCTGAGGTTTACAGTGTGTGTCCTGATGTCATGCGTTTGAAGCCCACCGAAGCTGCGCTAGTGCTTTAGTGCAGTGTGTGACATTCATTCTGTTGTGGGAGGGGAGCCTACAAGTTTGTCTCACAAGCAGTGATACTTTATTTAAACAGCAGCCGTTGTCCTTTCATCTGTGGAAAACTGCAGTTTTATATTATACACAGATGCATGCATAGTATGTACAGTCTGTATAGTCAGTCATGTGCGCAAACACACACACACACACACACACACACACACACACACACACACTCTAGATAAACATTCACACAGATACAAACATTCACAGTCACACCAATACAAACATCCACACAGTCACAGAGATAACTTCACAACACCATGTTCATCATTATTTCATACTGAATCAGTCTACACACCTCAGTGCCCTTGTTAGACATCATGTGCATGTACTGTATGTTTAGAACTTCTTTTTAGTCTCTGTGACTATATAGTATTTAGTCATGTGTATTTGTAGTTTAATTGCATCAAACATTTGCCTCAAATGGCAAATACCAATCTTTACACCTCCCATACAAATCTCTCTCTCTCTCCTCTCTCTCTCTCTCTCTCTCTCTCTCGCTCACTGATCATCATCATATGACTTGACGTATGACCACCTTGCGGTGCTTTTCGTTCACACAGATAGATTAAAACACTCTTATAGATTATACAGTTTCTCCTGAGTTTGTTGTCATCATGTTATCACTGTGTCATTTCACATCACACCCTTTTCATTCTACAAACAAACACCCTTCCCAAGATGCCCCAAACACACACACACACACACACACACACACACACACACACACACACACACACACACACACACACACTTCTTTACCTAAACATGCTGGCAAACACATAATTGTGAAAGCACATAAATGCACACAGACAACATGTACAATCTCACATATGTATGTATATATGAGAAAGAGAGACAAGTATACATTGAGATACCTATATTAGGAAAGCACAATACTACCAGTTGTGATAAGCCCAAACTGTATTTACACAAGGAGACATTCTTTCATTGAGGTATTGGTGCATCTGGTATTGCTGTCAGACTGGAAGACAGAGAGCAAAGAACTCTGTGGCCTTGTGTTCTGGTCTCATTGTGATGCGATCAGACTGATGCCAGTGTCCCGGTGACTGTTGCCATGGACACAGCTCAGGAGAGACAAGGTGTCCGGCTGCATCCATGTGCAGCAGTGTCTAACCCTTGACCAATCCCACCCCCGCACATACACACACACACACACACACACACACACATCCTAACACAGCCTCTGGTAATCCTTTGAGAATTACAGAGCTTGCACGGAAACAAGCACAGATTGACCTAGATTATGCTCTCTCTCTCTCTCTCTTTCTCTCTCTCTTTCTCTCTCTCTCTCTCTCTCTCTCTCTCTCTCTCACACACACACACACACACAAACACTTGCCTCTTAACCACATCAGGGATGTGTGATCTTAAACTCCAACCACAAAGCTGGACCAGTGTTCTTCTTCTGTTTGTTCCAAGCACACAACACTCTCTCTATGTTTTTAAAAGTATAACACCCTCCGTCACACACACACACACACACACATACACACACACGTCATAGAGAAAAAAACTTCAGATTTTCCTCTTCTTGTGTTTTGCTTGTGTTTTGATGTTTGAATGTAGTCTATGGCACACACACTTAAAGTTATTCTCTAGTGAGCATGTCTGTGTGCAGATATACATCTGTGTTGGTGTACACAGCAAGTATGTGTGTGTGTGTGTGTGTGTGTGTGTATTTCGAATGTTACTGCTCTGTGGTGCCACTTGTAGCTGACTAATCACACTCCACTCTCCAAGTGCAGTGGCTCATGTCTTGTGCAGGATTATTGTCAAGACCGAGTCCATCTCTTCCGCTTTTTGCACTCATGTATAGACACATATGTAAACTTTCTCAGCCTATTTTCTCGTATTATCTGTTTTTTCTCTCGACACTCCATTCCTTGTAAGCTCTGATCCACTCTATGTTTGTGAAGTATCTCAGCTGTTACACTGGGTGGCTCAGTAGCCTATAGATTTGCAAAGTTGAGCTGGTGAGAAGAAATGGAGTGGATTCCAGGCTACCAGGTTATTTTAAAGTGCTTGCTCTGGCCACAAGACCCCAGTTGTGCTCTATAAACAGTATGTGCTCTATCTGTGTTTGTAAATATGTGACTCAAACAACCAATGGCCTTAATGATAATATAATCACTACTAAAGCATTCCCAAAGGTATAACAAAGTATGAAAATATTATAAGATGCTGTACATTTTGTATTCTGTTATAGTAGATCTGATGTAATCTAATGTCTTACAATGTATTTAATTTACTGTGTTCTTTTAGAATATATACTGTACATATTAATTTATGATTGCCATGCCTTGGCATAAAAATAAACCAATCTGACCTAAAAACTATAGGTGAATTTTGTTACAAATTGTGGAGCACATGTTATGTATTTGTGTATGAATGGAGGTTGGCAAGCACCAAAAAGAGAGTACACACTCACAATAAACTTCGCACACAATATATTTCCCTCTACCTTTTGCCCACCACTGTGGAATGTGTGTTGTTGACAAAGGAAGACAAAAGAGTTTTTAAGCAACACTGTTTCTGTTCCTCTCTGTTAATACTGCTCTCGTCTTCTTCTCTTGATTCTCTCACTTGGTTGCCATGGCAGCAGCAGGTGACAGGTGTGCTCTGTGAGACGTCCGTGTGCTGTTGGCAAACAGCCAGCTTTCTCTCTCTCTCTCTCTCTCTCTCTCTCTCTCTGTCTCTAAGCACAGTGACCTGTACCCCTGTCATGCTCCTCTCCTTCTGTTGAGCTTGCACCACTCCACCCTCACGTTTCTCTCTTCTATCGTTTTTTTTTTTTTCTCTTGTTTTGTTTTGTTTTTTTTCTCAGATGACTGTAGTATTAAGTGATTAAATGTTTTGAAGCATCAATGAGTCTGCTGGTGGTGTCATTCATTCATGCATGACAATTCTTTAGGCAGATGTTATTGACATTAACTTGATTTCACTCAACTAGGCTTATTTGTGTCCATGGATGATTAGGCATGTGTTTGTAATAGCCTGTATTATATTTATATTTACTGTGATGTGTATGTGTGAGACAGAGTAATGTGTGTCGATAAGCCTTTTTTTATCAATAATGATTAGATTAGCTTGTGTGTGTTTGTGTGTGTGTGTGTGTGTGTGTGAGAGAGAGAGCAAGAGTGAATAATGTGAGTCCATATAGTCCAGTGAAAAACATGAGCATGCACAAGAGTAATGCTGTATGTTTAGATTAACTTGTGTGTGTGAGTTAGCACAGCCTTGTGTGTTTACACAGTGCGCTGGTCATTTCTCTCTGTGTCAAGAGGACTGACCACAGCGGTCTGATCTTAACGAGCTTAATTAGAGTGATGGAGTGTGTAATCTCTGACCTGTAAGAGCCTGACTGGACTTCTCACACTCTAGAGCGTGACCTTAGAAGTGACTGAGGGGCAGGTGGGATGGGAGCTCTCTCTCCTTCTTTCTCTCTCTCTCTCTCTCTCTCTCCCTCTCATAGATAGTATACGTATAATAGCGTGGGATGGGAGCTCTCGCTCTCCCTCTCTTTCTCTCCCTCTCATACATAGTACAGTATATGCATCACAGCATGGGATGGGAGCTCTCTCTCTCTCTCCCTCTCTCTCTCTCTCCCTTTCATAGACAGTATAAGCATAAGAGCACGGCCAATATTCACCTGTATATCTGAAGTCATATGTTCCTTTCCCATGAGTGTTGATCTGTTCAGTTTCGTGGATGTATACTCTGCATGTGTATGACTACTCTGCTTATGAAGACATAATGACAGTCATTATCATTATGCTGATGAAAGGCTGACAAGGCTTGTTTAATTTATAAAACACACACACACAGGGGCATTCTCGACAGAGCAAACACAGCAGTAAGCAATGCACACACACGCACACACACACACACTCACACACACACACACACACACACACACACACACACATCGGAACAGAGTGCAGAGTGTCCTGAATATGACACCCTTTGTGTTTACTCAGAGAAGTAGAACTTACCCACCTCTTTTTCTCTAGTCACAGTAGTCACAGAATGGCAATAGGACTCTTGTTTCTCATGGAGGTCTTGCTTTGACTGAATACGCCCCTCAAGATGCCATGTCAGACTCATACATACACATTTAGATACACACATAAGCAAACACACGAGCACACCACACACACACACACACACACACACATAGTACTGAAGATATTGCGCATGATGAGGTACCCATGAGTAAAAGGCCTACTTTCCCAAGGTTCCACCTCACCTCATCAACACACATCTCTTCCACCTGACCTGTGGGAAAGTTTACATGTGCATGAATGACCACCAAGACATCTTTTTTTTCTTTTAATCGTCTCTGTATCACCTCATGTGACACTCTTACTACACACATGCACAAAAACACGACACATACAAATAGGAGCTAGAGAGAGAAAAGTGAAAAAATATGGAGAGATTTGTGCAGATCCACTAGAACAGAAATTAGCCACATATGAGTTGCTCAACCTGTTGATATGGATATGATAGCCTATGTGTCTTTTATGAGGCTACTGTATTGTACACGCTGTGTTGAAGGAGGACTGCTGTAAGGAAGCAGCTGGGCAGGAGTCTCACTCACTAAACAATTCATATACTGTATATCAGCATCAACTTAGGCAGAGAAACCCAACCTGAACAATAAAATCCAATACCTAATGGTATACTGTATACTTGGTATATATGCAGTTCTCTGAGATGAGAAAATGTTTTCCTGAAAAAAAAGACTTTTTCAGTTATACATAAATATCATTAAAATATCCAGTGTTTAGCTCCAAAAACTGGAGATTTGGGGGGGGGGGTTACATGTTTTTGGGAAAGACCACCAGAAAAAGGGAACAGTCCCTGGAAAACATGGACATCTGGTCACCCTAACTTAATGCATTTAAAACAAATAGATTATTAAAAAATAATTGCAGGCAGAGATTGCAGTCAGAAGTGGTTTGATCAGTGCTGCCATGGCAACAAATGGGCATTGCGGGGTATGCACAGAGATGTCAGACAGAACAAAGCAGGACAGCCATTGGTAGTAGCCTACAAGAAGCAGTCACCACCAAGGCCACAGGATGAATTCAGTGGCACATAATTTAAAAGCAGGTCTTTTAAATTAACAGGCCCACATAACAGAGTTCAAAGCCTTTTCATTTTCCTGGGTTAGCCAGGGTTAGGGTTAGGGTTAGTAGAGTGTACCCTACTCTAACACAACCAAAAGCACATCAGGTGTCAAGTGAACTGTTATACAAAAGATTACAAGCCAATACCGCAGTATAAAGGGGTAATATTTTATGAAATATCAGGGCATGGCCATAATAAAATAAGTTTTAGATTACTAAAATTACTAATCCCCTACAAGCAGCCATTTAGATGGAGACAAACTGGAATTCTAGAATTGTTCAAGGAAATAAAACAAATGACACTTTTTAATTGTTCTCCCAGTTAGTCAACTTTTATTTCAAATGTTTTTGAATGTCCAACACTGCCCTCTAGTGGTATACTTTAGTTTGGGATTTTACAGATATGTCAAAATACACTACACACTACACAACTACAAAATGCTACAAAGCTACGAAACACAGTACAAAGCCCTGCTGTACATGCCCAAGAAGACTGGATCACTGTAATTTTTAATGCATAAAATGATAACTTGTTCAAGATCAAAAGTTAATCAACTTACTGATGGCTCCAAGGCCCCATATCTACTGATAAACCAATTAACAATGGAGAGCTCCTTAGGTGCAAGAGGCCATAGTATACCACTGATAGCTTTGAATTTACCCACAGCCACATATAATGTTATCCTTGTGATTAAGCTGGCAGTTTCCTATGGGAGAATGGATAATGCAACGTGTGTCCATCAGTATGGTCATCACCTTACAGGCATGTTTATGAAAATGTGAGTGGAAATGAGCACCTTTCAGACACCGTTATTAAAAATGCCATGGAGTCCAGTCAATACAGGACAATACATGCTCACAAGGATGTAGCAAGATCTGATTTTCCACTAAACACTGCACATGATCAGCGCTAAAGACAAAAAACACAGCCGCCTCCTATTTAGTGATGGACAAGCCAAACGCAGCTTACAGTGGGGTGTCACTGACATCAATGACCTCCTTTCCTTCAACTGATAGATAGATGCTCCTCTTCAACAACTGGCCCACTGTGTCTTTTGTGTCAATAACACCTGTCTCACCTAGTGGGACTAAATAACACAAGTGAGTGTGAAGCAGCACAAATACTGATTCTGTTTTTTTATCAGTTTTCAGTGTAATTTCAGCTGTTGCAAATCGGGGCATTTCACTGTACAACACAGAGTGGCTACACTTCTGGCATGTCACATGCTCCTCATTGTTTAGTGGGCTAGGGAGCTCTGTTTTGCATTCTGTTCTAAGGCAGAAATACTTAACAGATACCTTTGCAGTTATTATCGATCCACTCACTACTTTTTTACATGGGGGACTTGTCTGTTCCAAGGGAGCAATACGAGTGATGACTGTATCAGGTGTGACGATTAACACTTTCTGGGACTGAACCACAACTCCAGTCAGACTGTACCACCCAAGTTCAAGCTTTTTGTCTGTGGAAAATAAGACGATGGCACCAGTATCATCTGTAAGCTTGTATTGATGGTTCAGTGGGCTATGTCCAGTATGGTCTACAATTTGGCCCTTCAGTGTAACCTAAAAGACAAACTTCAGTTTATTTCATATATATGGCTAGCATAAACATAGTGGACATGCACATTAAATTAACATACTAACAGGAATTTATGGTAATACCCATGCACATAAAATGGACAAGGCTTCTCTTTGCTATTCAGTTGCACACACCGAGGAGAGTAAAGGTAGAGGTTTTCTTCCAACAGACTCACCTTTTGATGCTCAAATGCTTTCTTGGCCTTTTCAACAGTCACATAGTTTTCTTTATTCTCACTGGATGCATCAAATTCAGCCTTTAGCACCCTTCTAGGGTTTTTAGGCTTAAATTCAGTCCTGCAAAATTCATTGAAGAGTTAACATTATTCCATTCATTATTCACAGTTCAAATTCATATTTTTCACAACTTTTTTTTATTATGGAAAAATTGAAATACAATAGAACAGATTCACATCTCTGTTACATGGGGCAGCTGTAGCCTAACTGGTTAGGGGATTGGAATTCCTGACTGGTGGGAAAAAAGCTGAGTCAGGTGGCTGAACATTGCTCTCCCATAATCACATCCACAGTTGAGTATGCCCTTGAGTAAAGCACCATGCCCCTAACTGCTCCACTCATAGTGTATTTACTGGGTGTGTAAAAGGTCCACATTCAAAACAAAATGCTCCTACCCACCCACCCACACTAGCCCATTTGGAATCTTACTGTGCATGTGGGTCAGAGATTTTTGAGCGTGATCTGGTGGAAGACCGTCTGATTTTATATTGGATCCTCTGCTGAACACACTGTTGTATTCCTTTCAACTTCTTTTGGCTGGAGGCTGCATCACAACCAAAAAAAACAATTTAACACAGAACTTCAGAATATATTTCGGCTTTAGACTTCATAAAATTCAATTCAGAATGGCACAATAATTCCAGGGATGTGTGGAACTTCTATTAAAGGAACTCTGGCACATCTGAACCTATTCTACTGTTAGAGGACTTTGATTTCTGCCAGTACCCCCCAAAAATGAACAAAATCCATGCTACTGTAGCAGAGATATCATGTTAGCAGCAAGACTACACTCAATAATCCCTGTGCAAAACAGACAGCAGTCTTGTGACGATAGTAGTGCTCAGTAGTGCTAAAGAAAGAGTACAAATCAAGTGTTAGGTGCAGGCAATGTGAGATGCTGGCAGTAATCAAAGTCCTCTAACAGTAGAATACACCGGTATGTAGGTTCAGATGCACCAGAGTTCCCCTGTAAATATGATCTAGATTTTGTGATCAGTTAAATCAATTATTGTGTATGTAGTTATTTACAGATTTCAAGGCTGCGTACATAATTGCACAGACGTAGCCTACTTTGACAAATTACACAAAACATACTGGGTTAAATAATCAACCCAATCACTGGGTTGTGGCTGTTTAACCCAGTACTGTGTATATTCAACCCTTATTGGGTTATTTTCTGTAACCCAGTTGTTGGGTTAATGGTTTTGGAATCTTCCTTGATTTGACTAACCCAATCAACGATTATTGTAACCCAGTGGTTTGGTTACACGTTGGGGTTTTCATGATGAGATAGGCCTACTTTGGTGATCAATATGAAAAAATCACCATGTACCCATGATGCAGTTGTGTAATTGTAAAAGATTATGCCAAATTGTCTTCAACATGCACTGGCCTTTTGTGCATAGGCAAGAGCCATGCCTTGAGACATATCAATAATTGTTCAACCCTTTATAATGGTCTGTCTACTATTTTTATTCTTGATGATGCAGACTTTAAAAGTGTGCTCACTATCAATAATATACCATTTTTATGCAATGTCACTAACCAGTGTGTTTGTTTGAGAAATCCCCATTTATGTTGTTGCTACTCAGGTTAAGAAATGACACAGAGCTTCCTTTTTCAGCTGTGACGTTGATATTTGACACTGGACTCTTGTGCATGAGTGGTCTTCGGTCATTAGAGACTGAGAGATATAAACAAAATGAGTGCCCCAAAACATCATCAAAGTCCACAACACAGTGCATGCATCTTCTTAATTTGAGAAAAAAAGACAAGAAGCTTGTTTCTTCCAACCTACACAAAAGTCTAAGGTCACAGGAAGCTACAGCAGGGAGCAGGCCTATGTAGGCTAATGTCCTACCTAATGTCATCCGGTTAGGATTTATGTAGCAATAATAACTGGCTTCCAATACAGAGTAACTTATCAGAAATTACCATATGATAAAATTCAATATGATTTTTGAACAGCTACTAGTGAACGTGTTAAATAAGAACATTACCATATCATTGATCTCACACACACACCTTTTTATTTCTTTTAATCATATAGGTCTATTCTATTAACCCCACACACATGCAATACCCATACACAAATATTTGGTATATAGATAGATACAATCCATAAATTTATTGACATACAGCATGCGACTTGCATGAACGCACATTTTATATAGGTTAATTCACATTGACATCGTTATATTTTTGAATGGCTGTTGGTGAGCTCACCTTTTCTCCTCCTCTGCATAGGTGTGACAACATTTTCTCCGGTATTCGAGCTCTGCCTTCTCACAACAGGCTTGTCATCACAAGATTTTCTTCTTGCCATTCGGCTGCATACAAATAAACATGCTTTATACGACTACAATTTGACGAATAGAAACATGATGCATCTATGCATCTTTGATATCCGGAAAGGCCTTGAACACATTTGAATAATCTCCAGCCAATACGAACTGCCCTTTTACTTTCATTTTGAACAACGGAAAGCATTATGCACGTGCACTACCCGTTTCAACCCAGCCTGCACGTGAAATAAATACATAAATAAATAAATAGACACCACGCAGGTATCGTTGAGTGATTATCGGTCTTAGCATATAAAATGTGTCAGACCATGAGGCTATACTCACTTGAAACCGACAGCAACGAATAACTCTTCTTCAAAGTTGCACTGAAGAAAATAGAGGCTAAGACTTTGAGTGTGGTCTATGCAGACCGATAGTAACAATGAACTTTTAAAAATGGCGCTAAAATCTTGGAAGAAGGGGGAGGAGTGTATTGTTGTTTGGCTTCTGTCCAGCCTGTAGCTTACTGAAGATCATTATTCTTCGCGATTAAAATCAAGTAAAATCAAGAGTTTATCAACAATTGAAATGCTGGATACTGGTCAATGCAACAGGCCACGGGTTAACACATAAATAACCACCATAATGTTATTGTCCAGAGGATACTGCTGTGCTCCTCACACTGAGATTCACAGATTATGCTCATGAATCTGGAGGGGAATTCAATACTTGCTGTCTGTGCCACTCCTGCATGGACCCAGACACAACCCAGCCAGCCATCACAAAGGTTTGAGATACAAAGAGAAAAGAGAAGTGATGTGTACAGTAAAACATAATTTATTAACAGTCACACCCATGACAGACACACAACCTACTTGTGATAGCGTGACCATCAACAATCTATTTATCCAAGATCCCCAAAAGAAAGACAGGTCAAAACCGAAGGGGGGATGACTCAAAACTACACACAGACACAAAGGAGAAATCTGATGTGATTCAATCCATAGCTCTGTTGTTTGAGGTCACATGCTGTCTGTAGAAAAAAAATGTCAATGTGCTTCACAGATTAAAACAAAACAAATCAAAGAGTAGAAAAAGCAGCAGTTAAAAACAAGCAGTCGAAACAAACACAAGCGTAAAAATCATGTAAAACATGAGATGTTATTAGAAAATCAAATACACAGATAGATAGATAGATAACTAAGAACACAAACTAGTAAAACGAAATTATAGGGGTAAGTGTCTTAGAAACATTAAAAACACAAAAGGCAACAATTTGGTTTTCAGCCAGGATTTCAAAATGGAGAGGGGACATTTCATGTTTTCAGGTAATTAGTTCCAGAGTTATGCCACATAGCAGCTAAAAGCTGCATCGCCACACTTGGTGTTTACAGTGGGTAAGCAGTTGAGCCCCATCAGGCGAAGTTCATGGCCCACCACTGCAAAGCCATGCAAAGCCCAGCCAGATCAATCCTCCTGCTTTTGAAGCAGGCCTTATGTCCTGATCAAACCTCCACATCTCCTCTTCTTTCAAAAATTATTTATTAGTAATAATTAATAACTACTCATAATTATAAATAATTAATTATAATTCAGAATTAATAGTATGAAAGGTATTGTGTTTGTGTGTGTCTATAAGAACGTAATATATTGTAAGTGTATATATGTCTTTCTGTATAACTGGACCTTGAGTCTGAAAATAAAGTTAACATATAATTTCCATCCAAATCGCATTCCTTAAAGCTACACACAGGGCCCAGTAGAGAGGATTCAGGTGCTCTCTGAGAGCAGGTGTGGTAGACCCTATATGTTGCAGCAGGGAAACTCAAAACTCTTCCAAGTTAGCAACAGAGTCCATAGGCAAATCCGAGGCCTCATACTTGTTGCATTGCATGTTACATTCAGAAAATGAATGAAACTAAATTATGAAATATTTGCAAAACAGTCATTTTGTGCCCCAAGCGGCAACTTGCTCCAACAAATGAGAATCTCTCTTCAGTCTGGGTCGCCATCCTCTGTGGCCTGTTTAATTTCAACCACCTTACGCACACAAAACACCACCTCTACCATCTTCATCTGCAGAAGCTTATTCTCAGCCTGCTCAGTGTCACAGAAACCTGGTCCTTCCAGACCCAACAGGGGCTTAATGCAAGATTGAGGAATGTTAAACTTGGTTGTTCCTCTGAATTTTTGCACTGTGATAGTTGCTTTAGTGACGTATCTAATAGACTCTGCCAAGACTCTGTCCTTACAAACAGGACACTGCACTGAAATCTGATTCGGATCTATCAAAGTCAGCTCTGCCTCACAGATGCTGCATAAGTGACAGTTCTTCACAGAAGCACCCAACACCTTGAATTTACACCTGGAGAGGTGGTCTACCTCATCCTCTTGGGCTGATACTTCGGTAAGTGTTGTGTATTTCGTGAAATTCAGCTGGTACCGCTCAACTTCAACATGGGAGACAGTGTACCAAGTCCCTGAGTTAATATTCCACTTGTCCTCCCACAGAGTGAGAGTGATGGAGGCACCTCTATTTGCCAGAGTGTATTTTAGTGGCTGATGCTTTCCCTTATGGTGAGGATCCCTATGTGTTTGTTGCTCTGTGATCTTCCCTGTGATGGTAATCTAAAAAGTAGGGGAAATTGTATTTTAAAACCTTTATACATTTATAATTTGTTTACAGAATCTAACACTGTGTGTGTGAGAGAGACAGAGAAACTGTAAATATTTTTATTAAAGTCTCTACCCAATAAATTGAAACAAATAACCGATGAAGACAACTCAGAGGATATTTTTACTATAAAATACTTAAAAGTTGAGTTTTATAGAATACATATCTACTGTAGTCTAGGGTAGAATCAAAGGAAAGCGTTTCATGTCTGTATCTACAGGTAGTTAATCATTTTAAGGTTCATTCAAGACAAAGCTCACCCATTCTCCTGCCGAACACTGCCTTGCCTCTGAAATAGAGCCAACAAGCTTAGGCTCACAGCTTTTGGAGTCATATTCAAAATCCAGTGACTGCATGCAAGACAGCTGTGAGGTCTGGTTGAAGATCACCTCCTGCCGGGACTCCTCAAAATGTATATTATTCAACCTCACAGGTGCTCTACACAGAGAAACAGATCATTCAGCATTTAGAAGTCATGGTTTCTATTATACTTCTGCTTAAACAAATACTGTAATTTGTCTTTGTTGCACTTGTAAAACATAGCTGGACAAACATCAAGGACTTTATCAAACAATTAATTCATTGGATTCTCATACAGGGTACACTAAAAACAAAAAATGCATTCTTTTTTAATTTCACTTAAATCACACAGAGAAAATTTACGGTCCACTGTTGTACTTAAAGATTTCTAAGTCTACATCTAAGTCTAATTTCTCAACTTACCTTTCACTTTGTGCATGACAAAAAGCCGAGTATGACTTCTGGTTAAATATAACTACTCTCACATAGTCACTCCTCCTCTGCAGTCTGGAAGTAAAGTACTTCTGTTCCTTAGAGGTGCGACGAGACATGGGCTTCAGCTGACTGACATAATGTACATATCCATGCACTTCATCCAAGCACTTCACTCGAGCCCTTTTAGGGGCTGGCCCTGCAGAGTCTTCATGGATATTTTTGCAAATATTTTAGTTTGGCTGACTCAATAGAATTTCAGTTAATGGATAGATTTATGCCCAATATGGACATGAATCATACTCAATCATATTGTATGAACATCCAAAAAATATGAAAACACCACATTGAATAATGTTAGATGATTAGAGGGCTGGACAAAGTACCTACCAATTGAATTGGAAACACCACCTCCAATATAATTTCCATAGAACAAGGGTGCTGAAACGGTACCTCTACCTTCTGCATTTATAGTTAAGCTTATGGCACGAGCGGTAACATCTGTCAAAGGTAACGGCCTTCCTTCTGTGAAGAAATGGATGAGCAAAACCAACACAAAACTTTTTGCCCTGTATGATGTATTCTTGTAGACTACTACTCGTTTGTGAGACAGGTCGTCTGTTAAGCTATAGCAGAGACAATTTAATAGGCTATCTGTAAAAATACTAACGTTACACAGGACCGATGCTGACCCTCACTCTCACAGATCCGGTCGCGCTAACAAACTCTCATTCCACACTTGTTCTATACACGCTGCTAAAAAGAAATTCTATACGGTTTAAGTTGCTGGAGAGGGGGTAGATGATAGCCTACATTATTAGGCTACTCGCAGGTGTCCGGGAGACATACAGGAGACACCTGTATGTGATTAATGCGTTGAATGCGGTGCATTGTATGCTATTTGTTTTCTGATTGGTTGGCCGCCACATATGAAATCGAACCGAATCGAACATATCGTCTCCATAGCACTAGGTTCGGGACTGCATGATGCAACTCAAAGCCGTCCCGGTCAAAGTACGCCTGGATACCCTTCCTAAGGAACATCAAAAATGAAAGAAAATGCTGATATTGCTTAACACGATTTATTGCAATGCCTACATGTTCTGTGAGCGTTCTGCTTCTGCATCTGTGTTGTCTTGCATTGGCTCCTGGATGGGGATAGGGATATAAAATATAAAAAAGAAAACAGGCGGTCTCTCTACCGCTCTCTCTATAGGCGAAGCTACTGGGCTAGCGGACCAACTTACCTTGCATTGTGATAAACGTTAGTGAGTTTGTAGATTGTAGTCCTGTTGAAATTCACTTTAATTTAAACCCAACTCAACATCGATCTATAGGCAATATTTGTTCCTCCCATAAACATTTCAAGAAAGTTCCTCCCTCCTTTGTATACTTCCTCTTCCTTCCCGCGATTAGTTTGCTTGATTTTTACATTTCTTACTCGTTTATTGCGCCTGCTTGCAATTTTACAAATTTTATAAGCAGCGCCATCGTATGTGTTGGAGTAGATCTATGCTAAAAGTCACTCAAATATTTCACTCTTTTTAAACCCTGTTGATAAAATCGTGTGACTGATTTTCCTTGTGCAAAAAAGAAAAAGAAAAATGAAAAAATGCAGATAACGTACTGGGGCGTCCCCCTATTCTTTGCTTTGGACAAATTAGCTAAGACTGATCAAATATTGCAAAGGATTCAGAACGCAAAAGTATGTGTGATATACACTGGATAGTCAATTGTCTCTTGGATGGAAACAGAGAGAGAGAGAGAGAGAGAGAGAGAGGACATCAGAGAGCAGCATCATAGACTTTTTTGTCCAATGAAAAAGTCCCAATGCGTTAGCTAGGCAGCCAGCTGATCTCAAATGCGCCCATGGTACTGCACACTGAATGTGGCATCACTTCCTCCTGTGCCGGCTGCCTGCAGAGCGGGCGCGAGCAGCCTGGCGGATCTTGGTGTACGTCTGCGCGGCCTCCGCAGGGTCTGGAGGGAGGGGCAGCTGCAGGATCTGCTGGTGAATGACAGAGGGGGGAGAGGAGGATGACGAGAGAGAGGAGGGAGAGGGGAGGCACAGGGAGAGGGATGGGGGCCGCTCCCACGGGCCCATGTTTGCTGCCGACGCTAACGCCACTGCTGCTGCTGCTCTGCGTCGCCCTTCCGCCTCTATTCTCAGTTGAGTCTGTCGCTGCTCACCCCTACAGACAGACAGAGGGGATGGAGGGGCCAAAACGAATATTGAGGATCCAGGAAGATGTTAAAATGGCCCACAGGAGAACTCCAACACGTTTCAACCTTGAGTTATTCTGTTAGAAGGCTTTAAAGTAAAGCCCACTAATAACAGAACTCTAAGTTGAAATGCGCCAGAGTTCTTTTTTAAGTGTTAAAAAAACACTATTTCCCTGTTAATGTATGTGAATAAGTCAATTCTTCCCTCCCTGCATTGGCTCCTTGTGTAATTCAGGGTACAATGATATGGTGTTTTGTTGTGCCTGTAAACTAAAGCATCTAGACACATACACATACACTACCAATTCAAACAAAAGAGAATTGAGTTGATTGTTGATTGTGTTGATTGTGTTTTGACGTGTTATGGGAGACAAATCTGTCTGGCTGAAATGTAATAACTAGATATGGCAGGTACATAGTTATGTGTGTAAATTGCATCAGGCACACTGTGTTGACAGACAGAGAGGTGACAGATAGATACGGGGTTGGAGGAGTGGTGCTCTCTTACTGTCCACTGTGAGCTGAACACATCTGCTGCATGTGTTTGGATGTTTCAGGCGCACTCTCATGCTGAGACCACATCTACAGGCACAGAACAGAGATGAGAGGATGACATGCAAGAAAGAAAGAAAGAAAGAAAGAATGATAAGGGAAGAAGTAATCATTGCCAGTTTCACTCCCTACTCACCTTTATACTATGATAATTATGTAAAAAATGTATGTGCGGAGTTTGATGCGGATCATTGCAATTGGCTGTTCCCTGACCTCAGCAGGCTGGTTGGCTGCTCTGGCTCTCCCAATCTGTCTCAGCTTGTCCAGGCTGTTCCTCAGGGTGGTGTTCTCCTGCTCCAGAACGCGGATCCGCAGGCTGTTCACCTGCAGCTGCTGCTCCATGTCTCCTAGAACATCACCTGTACCTGTGCAAGAGTGTGAAAGGAAGGACATTGGGGAGATGAATGGCTGGACATGAATGTTGATATGACTTGCACAGACCAAGTAGGTCGGGGAGAGAGGGAGAGGGAGAGAGAGTGGAGCAGAAAGAAGGAGGGAGTGGTGTAGAATGATGCAAGCAGAGAGTGAGAATAAAATGGGAGAAAGAGGAGACGAGAGGAAGCCAGAATATTACATGTTAATTTGTCTTCCACTGCACTCAATTTCAAACCTAATGTACTAATCAACTCTAATCAACTGAGAGTGAAAACACCATCAGTGGACCCTGTGGGAGGTTCTTACTCTGTGGCACCCCCTGTGGGAGGGGGTTAAGCTCGGGGAAAGCCACTAGCATCCTCTCCCTATGGGCAGCCTGCTTCAGCTCCTCCCTCAGACCCACAACGCTGCTCTCCAGCTCAGCCACTTGCGTTGCCAGACGCCCACTCTCCTCCTGGAGCTTCACGTAATTAGCCTGGGGGAGTTAATGCACACACAAAACACCCCATGATCACTACAGACAAATACACACATAAAAATATCAATACAAATATTATGTACATGAAAATATATACATTTCTGTGTGTGTGTGTGTGGTGATCATGGGGTGTCTGTATGCATCCCCCCCCCCCCCCACCCCACCCACACACACACACACACACACTCACACATCTCTAAGGAGAGACACACTGCAGCAGCAGCAGTCACAAAGCAATAGGTGACATAGACCTACACATACACACACACACACACATACAACACACACAACACACACACACGTGATTGTATACATTTTCACGTACATAATATTTGTATTGATATTTATGTGTGTGTGTGCGTGTAGATCTATGTCACTTATTGCTTTGTGAGTTGCTGCTGCAATGTGTCTCTCCTCAGAGATGTGTGAGTGTGTGTGTGTGTGTGTGGGCGCAGGGGTCTATGGCACCTGTTGCTCTGTGAGCTGCTGCTGCAGTGTGTCTTTCTCCTTGGAGATGTGTGTGAGTGTGTGTGTGAGCTCCTCTTTCTCCTCCAGTCGGATCTGAAGCTCCTCACTCTCAAAGACCAGAGAATCCACACGCTCCAGAAGAGCTCTTTGTTTCATCTGCAGAGACTGTGCAAACACACACACACAAAGTCAAGAAGTAAAAATGAGAGAATGGGAAACAAGGTTATCAGAGCACGTATCCTCTCAAAATCACATTTACCGATAAATTCGTATGGTATAACAGACAGTGCACTCTAACCTCATGTTGCCGCGTTGCACTCTGATACTTGGCACATTCCTTGTCTAGTAGCAAGCGAGTGTTGGTGAGCTCTGCCTCCAGCTCCTGCCTCCTCTCTTCCACCTGGGCCCATGTCACTTCCTGTGCCTGAAAACGCCTCACTTCCTCCTGTAGAGCATCTCTCTCACCCTCTGACCAAAACAAATGCAACGACTTTCACATAATCTGCAATACTACAACAGCTACAACTGAAAATACATAATATTACAAAGAGCCTTCTGCAATAGTGTGTGTGTGTGTGTGCATGCACAGGCGTGTGCACAAGTGAGTGTTGTTTACCAAGTGTGCGAAGAGCAGCCTTTGCAAACTCAGTTCAGAGCTCAGGTCTCTGTTCTTGATCTCCAATGAAATGACACCTGAAAGAAATTCCCCCTTTTTAGGACAAATGTTAAACCTCACCTATATATATATATATATACTACACATAGTATATGCTAAACCTCACCTATATATATATACTACACATAGTATATGTTAAACCTCACCTATATATATATACTACACATAGTATATGTTAAACCTCACCTATATATATATATACTATACATAGTATATGTTAAACCTCACCTATATATATATACTACACATAGTATGTGTTAAACCTCACCTATATATATATATACTATACATAGTATATGTTAAACCTCACCTATATATATATATATACTACACATAGTATGTGTTAAACCTCACCTATATATATATATATACTACACATAGTATGTGTTAAACCTCACCTATACATATATACATATATATTTATATATATATTTCACACAGCATATGTACCACTCACCTTTTTGAAGTTCCTCCAGCTCCTCTTGTAGCCTCTTTACCTCCTCCTCTCCCTTTCTCCTCTCCTCCCTCAGCCTCCTCTCTTGCTCCTCCTCTTTCTTCTTCTTCTCCTTCTCCACCCTCCTCCTCTCCTCCTTTTCTCCCTCCATCTGCCTCTTCAGGTCCCTTCTCTCCTCCTCCACCGCCTTCAGTCGTTCTCTGAGAGTGTCCATCGCTGCTCTCACTTCTTTGTGGTGTTTCGCCAGGCTCCCCATATCCTTGCGCTGCTCAGCCGCCCACTGGTCCACGTCACATGCTGACAGCCGGCCAGCCAGCGCAGCATCCTCCGCCACCGCCAGGAGGCGCTGTAGAGTACAGGGCAGGCCGACAGTTTCACACAGATTCACCAGTGCAACCCCAGACTCCCTGAGACTGGCCTGCACACTGGCACAGGCATCACAGGGCACCAGAGAAGATTCCACTGTCTGTACGCCCACACTGTGGCAGTCAGCAGAGATACTAGGCGTGGCTGGTATTCTTTGGGGGGTGGTGCAGGGAGAGCTGACAGCTGATTGGCTGAGCGTGGAGGAGGAAGAAGAAGTGAACAGGTGGGGGAGAGATTGATGGAGGTGAGATGAGGAGGTCGTGATGCTGTCAGATGCTGCTCTGAGTCTGGGAGTGCTTTGGAATTGTCCGGAAAGGCTGTTTTGAGAGGGGGACTGGGTGGCTGTACTTCTGTTGCTCTGGAGGGAGGAGGCAGAGAGGCCACGTGGATGAGCATCTCTGCTGGTGTGCAGCTGGCTCTGAGCACCGCTTGCTGCTGCACTGGGCTTGAGGATACTCTGTAACAGGAGGTATTCATTTGGTAGACAGATTAGATAGATTCTACTATTATATACTATACAATATTATATATACACACACACACACACACACACACACACCACACACACACTATATATATATATATATTTTTCTCTCTCTCTCTCTCTCTATATATATATATATATATTACATTAGACCACTTCAAATATCTGCATCATCAGACATACAGTAGCATGTGGTGAGCACATCTCTTTAACAGTCAGCACACCACAAGATTCACACATACAGTAATGATGAATTAATGAAGCTGAACATTTACTTTTATAATAAACTGTAATCATACTGACTATTAACTGAGTGATTTCACTAAAGTTCAAGTGTTGAAAAAAACACAACCCATTGTCTTACCTGCCTCGGATACTGTTTTCCAAGCTGCACTAGATTATTCCAGAAGTTTTTGACCACAGGACCAATAGACACAGAGGGAGCAGCCTGATTGGTGCCTGGGCATTTCCTTTTGCCACCCAAAATAAGGTCGATATGAGCACTGAAGCTTTGCAGCAAAAGCAGCAATCTAAAGGGAGGACAAGCAGAACTCCATCATTAGCACTGAATACATAAACAAATGTATTACAATATGGCAATTTAAAGTTCCCTCACCTGTCGATGACCAGCTCCAATAAAACTATGTGAGAGTGTTGGTTGAATTCTTCTTCTCCCTCAACAAAGTCATATTTCTCCAACAACAAAACCAGATCCAGATTACAAGATAGTTTATCTGGGAATTTCCAAGATGGACATTTGACAGGTCCTGTTCTGGAGAACACATCCAGAACGGCACCCTGCAAATCAATTAAATCCCTACGAAGACTGTCAACACAGTCCTGACGACCTAAAAGGTGAGTCATACTTTGCACAACTGCACTCACATTTTTCAACAAATGTAAACTCACAGTTATGTACTTTGCAATGCACTGTTTTGGCTGACCGACATTTCCTGTGTTGTCCGTTTGTTCCCATAGCGACCAGATATCTAAACGACAAATCCCAGAATGCTCTATCATTATTTTACCGGAAGTGAAAATAAATTACATCCTGGCGGCTCCGAGTGGGCCTCGGACACACGTCGGATATTTTTGTAATCCAAAATCTTCTGAATTTAGGAACTTTTAATTTTGTTATTAGCTTGGAATGTAAATTTGTCTTGGGACACTCATTGAGAGTATCGAGTTACTGCTTTCTAAATCCTTTCTGAGTTGAAGAGAGAGCTGCGAATTCAGTGTTTCAATCATGCCGCCTGGGCCTGTACAAATCGTCCAGCCGGAGCCCAACAATAAGGTGAGCTAACTTGGCTAATGTTAGTTCACATTCACGTTGCATTGAAAATAGTAGCGCTTTTGGTAACTTACTGAAAACATGTTAAGTTACTACGACTTATTTGTACTCAAGTTTCACGTTGAACTTATCCATTAACCAATAACGTTGACTACTAAGTTAGGTCACTAGCTATGATAGCTATTCTTGCTAACTCTGCGAAAGTTCACCAAACGTTTGTAAAGCCAAGGGTGTGTAAACTATTAATTTTAGCTAGTAACTGCATATTAAAGTGTCTATTATGCTGTGCCCTCTGTGATGTATTGCACTTATAATACAGTTAACGTTATTTTCATTTTGGAAAGGTGTTAACGTCAAAACTTATACCGTGACGTTATATTTGTGTTTTTTTACACATTACCCAAATAAATTGTAACGACAAATTATTCCTCATTATGTAGCATTGTCAAAATATTGGTTCTTGAAATGACGCTGCGCGATTGAAACTCTGACATTTTGATTTAAATTTCAGCCAGAAGAAAGCAAAGATGACACCCCTGCTACGAAGCCCATCGTCGGGATCATCTACCCACCTCCTGAAGTCCGAAACATTGTCGATAAGACAGCAAGTTTCGTAGCCAGGTGTGTTGGTCATTTGAAATGTGAACTTCAATGGCCAAGCTCTGTCACATGACAATAAGTAAACAATAGTATTTTGACCTTTCTCACCGACTCACATATGACTTTGTTTGTGTTACAGGAATGGGCCAGAGTTTGAGGCCAGGATCCGCCAGAACGAAATAAACAACCCCAAGTTCAACTTCTTGAATCCCAACGACCCCTACCATGCCTACTATCGCCATAAGGTCAATGAGTTCAAGGAGGGCAAGGCCCAAGAACCATCTGCAGCAGTGCCCAAAGTCATGCAGCAGCAGGCAATGCAACAGCAACTGCCACAGAAGGTCAGCCTCCCTATGGAAATAAACAAACAGTCATTGTCCTGCATTTACGTTATGCTTACACGTATGCATTTAACAGAGGATTTATCCAGAGCGACTTACGTTTTGTCAACTGTCAGTTACGTCAGGGTCAATCTCCCCTAGAGCAACTTAGAGTTAAGTGCCTTGCTCAAAGGGACAACGATGTCAGCTGGAATTCAAACTCCCAATGCCAGGTTCCTTAACGGCTACACCACCACTGCAGCTAACTTTGATTCAATTCATCTTTTTCATGTTTGATTATTTGGCCTTTACCGACGTAAATACAACAATACATTCTACCTGATAGACACCACACATCTTAGTTTATTTTAAATGCACCCAGTTTGTGTGATTTTTATTATAGTGATAATTTATGGTCAGTTTGGCAACCTGTGCTTGCTTAGCCTAAGATGGTGTCTCTCAATGCATCTTTTGCCCCTGACTTCCAGTATGGGAGATTTTGAGGGTATCATGGAGATATACACCATGCTTTTCTGATGACATCTTCTATCTTTTCCAGGTCCAGGCTCAGGTCATCCAAGAGACTGTGGTTCCCAAGGAGCCCCCTCCAGAGTTTGAATTCATTGCCGACCCTCCATCCATCTCAGCCTTCGACCTGGACGTGGTCAAGCTGACAGCCCAGTTTGTGGCGAGGAATGGACGTCAGTTTCTCACCCAGCTGATGCAGAAGGAGCAGAGGAACTACCAGTTTGACTTCCTGCGGCCCCAGCACAGCCTCTTCAATTACTTCACCAAGCTGGTGGAGCAGTACACCAAGGTACACTTCTTGCGCACTGACGGTCACAGGCAAAGGCATACACTCATGTGTTCGTTCAGATAGTGAAGTCTTTTATTGTGGAGAGTTAACATTGTTTTAGGTGATCCAGAGTCCGTTTGATTAGCTCCACCAGATTAGCAAAACAAATAAAAGACCAACTGAAGTCATGTCCCACGCTGTCTTTTAGGTTTTGATCCCACCTAAAGGTCTACTGCTTAAACTGAAAAAAGAAGCAGAAAACCCAAGAGAAGTCCTGGACCAGGTAAGACCTGTGAAAATTATTGTTTTATTAATTGGTTATAGTTTATTTTACAAAAAAAAACAACATTTTGCTCTGGAATGGCCACATATTTACTGAATCGAGTTTTTTAAAGATAGCAGTACAAGTGCCAAGAGTAGTTTTTGTGTGTGTGTGTGCGTGCGTGCGTGCGTGCGTGTGCGTGCCGTGCGTGTGTGTGTGGGGGGTCAGAAATGGACACCACCATGAAAAACCACATTCTCTTTCTCAGGTGCGCTACCGCGTTGAGTGGGCCAAGTACCAGGAGCGAGAGAGGAAGAAGGAGGAGGAAGAGAGGGAGAAGGAGCGTGTGGCCTACGCTCAGATTGACTGGCACGACTTTGTCGTCGTGGAGACAGTGGACTTCCAGCCCAATGAGCAAGGTGAAGTTTCAGTGCACTCTCCAAGCCTTTAGCCGTCTGAAGCCTATGTGCCTCTGAGATAATCCAGTGGGAATCTCTGAATGCACTATAGGGGCTGCCAGGGCCTAGAATGGGCACAAAGGCTGAATCTTAATGGCTGAGATTCAATGTCAATGTCCTCCCTGCAAACCAAGCCCTAATCCCTCATGGACTTAACTAACTAATGCTGTTCAGTGAATGAGTTTGTAAGGCTGTGAGTGCTCCCCATACTGTTTGCATGATTGGGACACCACCTACGATAAATCGCTCAAATAACAACACTAAAGTCACATTGCTACCATGCTTCCATTACCGTGTCTTGGTCATTTTAATTAGTTTCCAGGTGATTTTTTTAACGTTTCCATGCTATTCCAGTGTTTGACGTCACAATGCTACGAACTGTGGGTAATTCCCTTTAGCAAAGTCTGCATGCGATGCCGACTTTAAGAAGGGGCTTTAGGAAGAAAGGTTGTAACTGCTGGGGTGATGGTGGCGCAGGTGGAAGAGGTGACGTTCGGCAACCCGGAGGGTTGTGGGTTTGAGCCCCACTCTGCCTAAAAGGAACCCCCTCGAAGTGTCCTTGAGCAAGATACTCAACCCCAAATTGCTCCCGGTGGCAAGTTGGCACCTTGCGTGGCAGCCTCTGCCACCGGTGTGTGAATGCATGTGTGTGAATGGGTGAATGTGAGGGATACACTGTAAAGCGCTTTGAGTACTCGTAGGAGTAGAAAAGCGCTATATAAATGCAGTTCATTTACCATTTAACTGAGCCCTCACGCTCCCCAGATTTTGACAGCAGGGCACCCCTAAACCCTGGCGAACTTGCCGTGAAGGCACATTTAATGAATTGTCTGTAAGTCTGTAATGGTGGACATTGAGACTGGTCCATTGACTCCCTTAAGCCCTAAGCTTTGGACCCTCAAAGACTAACATGGCATAAGTCACCATCAGGATTGATTCATTCATGCCAGTAAAGTTTTTGAGGGTTCAGGTGAGGGGGGACATTAGGATTCAGCCAATGCTGTGCTTGAAGAGGAAACCAGAGCTTGGGCTTTATGCTAGAAAGAATATTTTGACTGAAGTGCTTTGAAGCGACTTCCTGTGTTCTCCTCCATAGGTAACTTCCCCCCACCTACCACTCCTGAGGAACTGGGAGCGCGTCTCCTGATCCAGGAGCGTTACGAGAAGTACGGAGAGAGCGAGGAGGTTGAGATGGAGGTGGAGAGTGAGGATGAGGAGGATGAGCGTGAGGATCGGGAGGAAGGTCACGCCGCTCAGCCTGACCAGGACACTCAGCTACAGGACATGGACGAGGTGAGGCAGACCTGATTGCTCTCTAGACAGTCACAGTCACAATATCCAACAACCCCAGGCGTTCACAGCAGACTAGACAGCCGTTCTAAAATTGCTCAGCTCTAGAACCGCTGAAACCCTGTAACTTCTTCACAGGTGTGATCATGAATGTTTCCACTGGGAAGTGAAAGCAAGGAATGAGAATCCAAACTTAACATATGCATTTCACTACCTCTTTCACCGCAGGGTGCAAGGAAGTGAAATATGTCACTACATGACCTAAGCTGCATTTTAAGACAGTCAGAAGTCACATTATAGGTTATGATGGTAGTTTTTGCTCATGACTGGGAGTTTCTCTATCTGGGTCTGTTGGATGTAATGGAATGTGCTAGATGTAATGACTGAATTTGTGGCGATTGGCAGGGATCGGACGAGGAGGAGGATGGCATGAAGGCTCCACTGCCCCCAGACAACCCCATGCCCCCGCCTCTACCCCCCACTCCAGACCATGTCATCATCCGCAAGGACTACGATCCCAAGGGTGAGCAATTTCACCATTACTCTAACACCAGAACACTCACAGTGATACTCATGGTAACAGTGCTTTCATCATGAGAGAAAAATCAAACCTGTTTCATTGTGTCTCCTGTGTTCTACACTTCTATCCTCTTTTCTCTATCCCCCTATCTATTTTATCTCCTGCTCCACACTCTCCTTTCTTTCTTTCTTTTCTTCTTTCCTTCCTTCTTTCTGATTTTTTTTTTCCCTTCCCGCTCTTCCCCACAGCCTCTAAGCCCCAGCCATCGGTGGCGGCGCCGGATGAGTACCTCATCTCGCCCATCACGGGAGAGAAGATCCCCGCCAGTAAGATGCAGGAGCACATGCGCATCGGGCTGCTGGACCCTCGCTGGCTGGAGCAGCGGGACCGCAGCCTGCGTGAGCGACAGGTGGAGGACGAGGTGTACGCCCCCGGCCTCGACATCGAGAGCAGCCTGAAGCAGCTCGCCGAGAGACGTACCGATATCTTTGGTGTGGAAGAGACGGCCATTGGTAAGAAGATCGGAGAGGAGGAGATCCAGAAACCAGAGGAGAAGGTGAGAGGGAAGGGGCATGGAGGGTTTAGACCTCATGATTAGCTTGTCAGTGTAATTAAACTGTCGGTGTGAAGTTAGTGTGCCAACTAGCATCCTTCCTCATTACGCCTTTGCATTTTTCCATCTATGTTCCTTTCATTGTGAGTCATCGTGCTTTCATCGTGAGAGCTTTCCTCTCCTGAGCACGCGCGCACACACACACACACACACACACACACACAATTTACTTCTACCTGGTAACACAGAATGGGAAATACTTCACTTGATCAGACCTGTATACACATATCACCCACTACACAAAGTCATGGTGAACTTGCAGTTTGTCATATGCATCAGATACTTTTTTTGTGTTTTTATTTTCCCATCTCTCTGTGCTCCCTTTTGTTCATCACACCATGTTCTCCCCTGGTTCTATCTGTGTTGTCCCATTTCCATTTGGTCATCCAGTTCCTTCCTTGTTCTGAGTCAGTTCTCGCCATGCCATCTCCATGTTCTAACTTGGTTTTCTGAATGTTCTTCTTGCGTCTGTCTCAGGTCACGTGGGACGGTCACTCGGGCAGCATGGCGCGCACGCAACAGGCCGCGCAGGCTAACATCACGCTGCAGGAGCAGATCGAGGCCATCCACAAGGCCAAGGGCCTGGTGCAGGAAGACGACACCAAAGAGAAGATCGGCCCCAGCAAGCCCAGCGATGGCCCCCTTCAGCCCCCACTGCCTACCCCTGTGGCACCACCCAGCCTGCCCAAACCCAACCCGCCAATCAGCGCACCACCACGCGCGCCCACAACGGTGAGTATTATGTAGCATATATTATGTATGTATTACATAATGTATGTATGCATTATGTAGTATATAGACACACACACACACACACTCCCACCCCAGCATAGAGCAGCTCCACGCACAGCGACCACAGTGTGTAGAGCATGCAAGTGCAAACACGAATACACACACACACACACCCCAGCACAGAGAAGCTCCATGTGCAGCTCTGCGTGCACACTGATCCAGGTGCATAGACATAGTATTGGCAGGGTGTTTATTTGTACCACAAAAGTAAATGCAATCATCCAGAAGATTTACTATGATCATGTTAAGTGGAGATAAACAAACTAATTAAAATGCATCTCTCTCCTGCACAGATGGCCCAGCCTGTGCGCACCACGCTGCTGTCGGCGGTGCCTGTGATCCCTCGGCCACCCATGGCACCCGTGGTGCGCCTGGCCCCGGGGCAGGTGCTGACACCCATGCCCCCCATGCTGCACACGCCCCGCATCAACGTGGTGCCCATGCCACCCTCTGGCCCGCACATCATGACGCCCAGGCCCCCACCTATGGTGGTGCCTACAGGTGTGCTCGGCACCCGCGGTAGGATGATACACACTCACACACACACACACACACACACACACACACACACACACACTCACACTCACACTTGCACATGCACGCACACACACACAAATGTACTTCAACTCAAAACTCTCAAAACACATGGAGAAATGTACTTCATCTTGATTACATACACACACAGAATATACTTCAACCTGGTAACACAGAATGGGAAATACTTCAACTTGATCAGACCTGTATACACACATCACCCACTACACATTACACAGTCATGGTGAACTTGCAGTTTGTCATATAGACAAAACAAATGCCCAATTCTGAATATATATCAGATACTTACACATGTATGTACTAGTACAGTACACACATAATCACGCTGATTTAGGTATGCTTGTTGATGATGGTGTACCCATTCGTGTGAAGCTAAAACCACCTTTTACTCCCCCCCGATTCTTGCTCACATACTGAGCATGTTCACAGCGTGTCGAGGCATGACACTGAGCACCAGGTAAAAGGGAAATTACGGTGATGCTGAAAGAATCCCTTGTACTTGACTTGGCAAGGGTAAGATCTGCAGCTTAATTTACGCTCGATTCCAAACCTGTTACGTGCAGTACTGAAGAACATCCACCAGGAGGTGCTGTAAATTTGGATCACTCTGAGCTGTAGACAGAAATGGTTCTGTGCATACTGATTGGACTTTCTGTACTTTGTGTTTGGACATTACTATTATGCATTTAGCACATTAATGTTGGGCACAAATCTACAGATATCCAAACAGAAATAAATGAATCTCTTTTGACTGTATTAATCTATTGATTGGTGATTGTAATATTTAAGTCGGTTTCTGTTATTAAACCACACGCTCCTCTCCTCCTCTTCCTCTCCAGCATTTGTTCCTGCCCCTCCCGTGCCCCAGCCCCCCAGCTCCTCTGCTGCCCCCATGCCTCCTGCCCACCCTCCCCCCCCTCACGAGGACGAGCCTGTCAGCAAGAAGCTGAAAACAGAGGACAACCTCATTCCAGAGGAGGAGTACCTGCGCAGGAACAAGGTACACACACACACACACACACACACACAAACAAAAAAACACACACACATATATCTTTGCACAACATTGAATATATACTTATAGATCTAATGCCTCAATCATAAGATGTATGTAAGCATAACATATTCAAGATGTAAGCATATATATATTGGAGTAGTGCGCACACACACTTGATCTCTTATCTGGACCTTTTCAAGAGAGTTTGATTGTTAGCATCATAGTTGCTCCCATAGTGTTTACCAATGACATGAAACATAGCGGAAGTAGTTCGGTAACTACATTCAGGCACTGTTTTTGATTTCACTGTTGAGTCTATACAAGAGTCCATACACTCATATCCTAGTTGCAGCGGAGACTTTGAGTCTTTGTCACAAACATTGTGACCCATTTTTTTCATACCTCCATGCATCCATATCAAAAGAGCAGGTACGTGCACATGCTCACCTCATACCAGAGATTGGCTCTACCAGCACAGAAACAAAGCACTACTCTTTTTTATATGTGATTCATCACATCTGAAGTCCCTCATGTTAGAGGAGGACTACGCCCATGTCAATCACCATAAGGGTGTGGTCGGTCGGTCAGTCCTCTCTGCCATTGAGAGAATTATATTACAGGAGTGGCCAAATGGACTATGTCTTTGTTAATGCATTACCTAACTCGAACACTATTTTTATGCTCCCTCCCTCTCTGCTTTTCTCTCTCCCTCCTTCTTTCTCGTCCTTCTTCTCTCTCTTTCCCTCCCTGCCTCTCCCTCAGGGTCCTGTCACAGTCAAAGTGCAAGTCCCAAACATGCAGGACAAGACAGAATGGAAGCTGAGTGGACAGATCCTCAGCTTCACCGTGCCTCTCACAGACCAGGTAAAACACACACACACACACACACACACACACACATACACACGCATTTGTACCAGCGCATACACGCACACTAACACTAGTGTACAGACACATCCACAAACTGACCGCCTCAAGAAAAGTCAAGAAGGCATTGATAGCCATCAGTTTGACTTTTGCTGCCTAAATCTGTACGCCTCTCTCTCTCCCTCCCCCCCATCTGTCTTTCTTTCTTTCCTTCTTTCCTTCTCACACACACACACCATCCTCTGATGTGGTCTGGAGCTGGTCTTTAGCAGTAGGTAGGCCTCTGACTTCCTTTCATGTGTTTACCCCACCAGGTGTCCGTCATCAAGGTTAAGATCCACGAGGCCACTGGGATGCCTGCGGGCAAACAGAAGCTCCAGTATGAGGTAATGTCTCACACATGACTGTACTGGGAGAGCAGCTACCAGAGGACTAATTAACATTAGTGCAGCAGTAATGGCTTGAATAGCACAGTAATGACACTTGACGATAGAATAAGTGCCATGACGATTTTCACATATCCCTCTCTTTTATTGCTCTTTCACTCTTTTTTTGTCTGTTCTTGTTCTCTCTTGCATGTGTGGTCTCTTTATCTCTCTTGATCTCTTTTTTCACTCCCCATCTTTTTCTCTGCATACCGCTAACAGTTTGTCTCTCCCCCCAGGGTATCTTCATTAAAGATTCCAACTCTCTGGCCTACTACAACATGAGTAACGGCTCCATCATCCACCTAGCCCTGAAGGAGAGAGGAGGAAGGAAGAAGTGAGCTGCGCCAAGCTTCCAGAACCTTCCAGAACCCACAAATGTTCTAGAACGTTCTGCAATATTTAGCAACTTTGATGTTTGTTGTCGCTATAGCGAAAAAGAGTCTTTTATTGTTTCCCACCTCAACTTCATTGGTTCTTTCTTCACCCTGGTTTCTTGATCTGTAGGTTTTAGGGCATAAAGTACTGTCAACTGTTTGTTTATTTGCAGATGAAAAGCACCATGTTGACAATAATGACTACTCCCACAAAAGTGCATATTGGGCTTTGTTACGCATGTTTTTAAAATATTGATTTCCTGGAATGGTGTAGTGATGTAATTACATGAACTTATTATGCTTTGCTTTTAGCCTGTAATTACATAACGACACATTCCATCAGTAATTTTGAAATCATCCACAAATATGGTTTCCAAAAATAGAAAAAAACAGCCTGTTTGGGAAAAGCCTCAGTTGGTCTCATCTGTGCAGGAAACTAGCTTGTTTTGTATATTTGACCTTGGGTGTAACATCTGTGGTTATGATGTCAAGCCGATTGTCCCACTACCGAAAGAAAGGGTTTCCTCTAAAACTACAAGTTGATCCAAGCAAAACTGTAAATATGCTACTGGAGAGTCTAGTCATTAAACACAAATGCTGATATCAATCAGTATAATTAAGCCAAGACAAGAGCATACACAAGGTAAAGTTATTTGCCTCCATTGTGTAGTTGTGGTACCTAGGTAAGGCTGCAGACATTAGTTTTACTATATGGAAAACTCTTCATTGTCCATGTAGTTTGGCAGGAACCTTTCTGTTCTTGGTTACCCTTGATGTGTAACCATTAAAACAAACCAGAGAAAAAAAGTCCTGTTTGGCTGTCTGTTTTTTTCTGTAGTTTTTTTTTTAATGTTAAGTGTGTACATTGCTTGTACAAAGTCATTAGCCTCAAAAATAATTTCTTTTTATGTTGTTGTGAACACATTCTGTACAAGTTACATGTCCGAATTACTTGTGCAGCAAATATTACTTTACGACTGGTAATAGTTAGGTCATATTGGGGCTTCATCCAACACAGTCACATCTTACAACACATCATCATAGATAGGTGTGTTTGAAACAGATGACGGATAAAGTAAACTGGCAGTGCAGAAAATGAACTGGTTAGAGTAGCCGTGTTTTGAATAGAGCCATTCTCCCTATTCTGGGCTTTATTTGTAAGGCCAAGCACAGACTGGCACTCAGAATTGACTATGAAACAAACAGTCCTCTAAATGCAGGTTGCCCAGGGACACAGGCTGGTGGGGGGAATGTTGGCACTTGAGTATTGCACTTTCACTCTTCACAAATTCAGCATGGCTGTAAAGTACATACCACCTCTCACCCCCAAAAACAGTCAGTAAATACATTACTGACCATATTTGAATCATAAGAGAATGTCTGAACTGTCAGGAGTAATCTTAATACTCTGACTAAACAACTTCTCTTTACCCGAGTTAGGCTTGGCCGCACTGTCAACATCTTTGCCCTTTATCAGATAACTCTGCATATCTACGAACAGCGTAATGTTTTTTTGAAAAAGAAAACATTACTGACCAGCTTTACTCTGAAGCACAATGGAATGTGTCCTCTCAAAGAATTGCAATGACACCTGATTTTTTAAGTTAAAAGTAAAATCTACTTTACGGTTTGTGATCCGACTCCAGACCAGATGCTGCACAGCAGCGCTTTGTCTTGCCTTACCAGACCTTTTCATTGGTTTTGAAATATTTATACAAGTTAGGGAGACATTTAGGTCTAGCCATACACAGAGGCACCCACACAGAAAGAAACACTGGCACTAGAATGGTGCTCATGTCTCATCCAAACACCCATCAAACTGCCATAATATTATGCATTGCCATCATTTCAGGCTTTTATGTCGTTTATAGTACGCCTACCTTAGCCCACTGTTTAGGTCAGAAGAGGGAACACGGATCTCTTTTCTGAGTCCTTCAGAGAACAGTGTTGGCTCTATGTAAATATCATGCTTTAAGAGTGTCTTACATTATTACCCTCATCTTATTTCATGGCATCGGACAGTGCTGCCATTGGCTCAGTCACCATAAAAGGTAGTGTGTCGTAGGCAAGAGCTATTCCATAGAAAGCCTTAACATATGGTCAACGTTTTCTCCAATGAATCCGTCCAATTAATTAATGACCACTTACCTGGGTCATTAATAACAGTGCCGTTGTTTAAAACATGTACACGAAACCTGGATTATTTGATGGCAACGCAGGCAGGCTACCAAGAAGGACAGTTCGCACAGTTTCCCTGCCTGCTTAAATGGACAATGTCGCGCATGCGTATGATCTGAGGGCAGAACGGAGATTGAGGGAATTTGGAACTCGCTGACGAAGTGACAACACCTTGCTGACACATGGCAAGGCGTGTGTGAGTAAATATACTCGAATCCCCGGAAAAGTACGGTGGATTTTTTGCCATCACGTTTTGTTCAGTACGGTTTCTTGATCGTTACACGAACTGAGGACGGACTTCATTGAGTCACTGAGAGCAACATGAAAACTTGTCAGACGACCAGCTTCCATAACTAGGAAACGGAATATGGACCAGGAAGGAAAAGCAACAAAAACTGCAAGAGGATAACGTATCTGTCTTCAATCATTTGGAAAAACTGCATGTGGGCTTGAAGAAGTATAAACGGATGTATTGACATTGCTTTGATCATTAAGTGGTATTTTCCTTTCACATGCCAAGTTTGCTTGAGAAACTTGTTGCGAGAACAAACACAGTTTTGGGAATCAACATTAACCCTAGCAGTGACTGGTGGCGGCGCTAACGTTAGCAAGCAGTGCTAGTTTCGTAAGAAAAAAGTTCATAAATTCGCCCAGGGAAAAAAAACATCTTTTAAAGAAACATATATAAGTTGATTTTGACATAGTCGTATGGGATAGTAAAATGCACTTTATGAGACAAACTTTCTTATAACTTGAATAAGGGTTATTGGATGAAAGTAATAACGTTTAACCAAACTGTACTTCTCATTTGGCCTGGATTGCTTTTCCATTCTAGTTCCACTTGACATTAGCCCTCGTTACCTTACTGACTAAATTATCTAAGAGTTAGTTTAAGTTCGCCCTCTGGAGATACGTTGTAGACAACTGTCGATTTATTTTAGTCTTAGGGTTAAAAGTAAAGTCTTTAGGCATAGGTTCGCCTTAAAATATTGATTTAATTGGGAGGAATTTTTTGGGAGTTGGGATGCACTTTGGTAGCTTGCCAACCAACGCTTAGCCTGCTAGCTAGCTTGCTAAAGTGGTCTTGGTAGGGACAGATACTGATTCATTCATTGCACTTGTCCGTTATTTATATGATAACTTTTTGTTAGCTTATACGAGATGTATAATTTTGTATTAATTGTTACCTCTCAATGGTAATTTGGAAGACCCGGCGTTGTTCTGATCTAGATGAGCAAGAACGAACTGGATGCATTAGCTAATAGTTAGCCTACTTGTTTACGAAATAAGGTTAGAAAAGTGTCAGGGCCATTTGCAATGGCACGGATTGAGAATGGTCGGCAGCTGTCGGACTCCGTGAGCATTCACACTGTTGGAAGCCAGTTTGATGAAGAGAGTTCTTTTGGTTCCGACTCCGAGATCAATGGTTTCGTCTCTGACCGACAGACGGACAGATATGGATTTATTGGAGGCGCTCAACAATACTCCGCCGAAAAGTAAGTGACTTGCACGCCCCGTCATGCCCCGTCCTTTTCAGATAAACAGCAGGCATTGTGCGGAGCACAGTGCCCAGTTATTGAACTCATCTGAAGCTTTGACTGTCTCTTTGTAGAATGCTCTCTTTGACAACTCTGTTGGGCACTGCCACTGACGTGATTCATTGCTCTACGTTCTTAACCCTCAAGTTTGAACTTTTCCAATCCTTTACATTTTGTTATACTGACACATTCCCGACCAGTAATTTGCAGCAAAAGTTGTTTAAATTATTGTAGTGTTAGAATTAATAGAAGTGAAAGGCCAAAAAAAAAAACTAGTTGTAGTCTTGTGACTTCTTCAAAAATTCCGATGCAGCACTTTTTTTTTTTTTTGAAGTCACTGACTGGTCAGTTTCCGATATTCCCTTATCTTCAGCTTGTGTAGGAAAAAAACTCACTTTGTGTCCCAAAGTAACCTTGCATTCATTCACTGTATCATGCCCTTCCACTTCATTGAGAGTGTATTAATAAGAACAGAACTCTCTCTCTCGCTCTCTCTCTCTCTCTCTCTCTCTCTCATGTGGCCTGTCTGTGTGCATGATCTACTGTGGAAGGAAGACTGTTTGCTTACACAAAACAGCTCAATGGAGCGTAGCTAGAGATAAAGGATGGTTTGGTCCACAGGGACACAGACTGTAGGGAATCTCTACAGTTAGGTAACAACGCTCAATGCCACATGTTGGCATGTCATGCATGACAACATTGTGTGTGTGTGTGTGTGTGTGTGTGTGTGTGTGTGTGTGTGTGTGTGTGTGTGTGTGAGAGAGAGAGAGAGAGAGAGAGAGAGAGACAGACAGACATTGCACTGACCAGTTGCTTTGCTGTGACATTGCTGTTTAGGCAGTAGTGGAGACAGTGGCCAAGCCGAAGGGAACCAATCTTCTTATCTTATCTCCTCGCCTTTCTCTGTCTCATCCGCTCCTCACCTCACATGTTTGTGTTTGTGTCTGTGTTTGTCACTTTCCTTACCCCTCGTCCACCGATCACCGTACTTGAACAATGACACACACACACACACACACACGTGCGTGTGTGCACTCTCGCTCTCTACCCACTTATACCACCATACCATACTTTTTTTTCTGAATGTTGAATTCCACTGAATTGATTGAGTATTTCCAAATATTGCGATTTGGCAAAGTGAGTAAAGCGTCCTTCATAGATGATAGGCTGTAGGCTATTTGTTTGCAAGAGCAAGTCCTCTCATTATTGGAGAAAACACTGGCCTCAAGAGGCATTCTAGTCAATATAGGAATTTGTTTCTTCATTCCATGCTCTTTAGTTTTACTTCAGGTTGTGTTTAGACAGTTCACACTTGATTTTGGATGACTTTGTTGGATGCAATGTTGGCGTTATTGATATCAAAATACTTTGTGTCCAGTTTGGTCCTAAAGACTCAGAACAGGAACATTATAGGAGCAGGCTCACTATGACGGAAAAGACCTTAATGTGTAATGCCCAAATAACAAGAACGTGAGGTTGATAAAACAGTAAACAGACGAGTAGAACATAGAGTGGAAAATGTTGGCTCACTGTTAGGAGTATGGGAAGAAAAATGATAATCAG